>RCUC01129054.1:0-43389 GCA_003697995.1 Taxidea taxus jeffersonii | reverse complement strand
AAATCCCAAGGTTCTAAGGTACATGTGACCTTGGGTAAAGTTTAATTTGCATTTTTGTTTCCAGATCTATCAACTATATTTCCCAAAATAAAAGTCGGGGCATGTAACTTGGTAATCTACCAGCAAGTATGAAAAACCAGGCTGTAAAGGAAATGTCTTACATATTTCTCTTTTTCCTGCAGAGTAGTGTTTCTTCAAAGCTCTTATCTGGAAACATAAATAAATTAAAAAAGCAAAAGCCAAAGCATTCTAGCCAAAATGAATGTGTCCATAGAGGATGGGGTAAAAATGGAGTAAGAGGCACCTTCAGTCCCAGTGCCAATTCCTACACCCTCAGCAACCTCTTAAAAGAATTTCTCAGAACTTCTAAGTCTGACTCAAACTCAGACGAGAGCTAAAATTAAAACTTATATGGATTCATAAGTAGCCTAGAGAGGAAAGTTATTTATATTTCAGCTTAACTGAGAAAATGTCATACTAAGCTGAAAATTGGTCACATCATTAGAACTCAAAGTGCAGGACTCTGAAATTACATTTCCTTTTAGAAACAAATACTTCCATCCCAAATTGAAATATAAGGTCAGAAATATTAAAAAAGAAGAGTTGACCTATACAATAAATGCCTGCTCAAAAACACTTTTACCTGGACAAATGGAAAACACATAGGGAATTCATGCCTTGATAAATGACCTCACATGTAATTCTCTTACCCTAGCATGCTAATCTGAATTCAGTATTAAAATCAGAAAGTCACATACCCATTCTTCAAGTTATCTAGAGAGATTTTTTTCTTATCCTAAAGAGAGAAAGACTAATTATTACTATTAATTGATCACTCCTACAGTATAATGAAATAAAACTTTTTGCACAAACTTCAAAATCCCATAAATTAGCATAGGTATTTTGTTTTGTAGTCATTAAATTAAAACATTCAGTAGGAAAAGTGTTCAATATCTCTTTCTTGTTCTAGCCCAAAAAGGTTAAATTACAAATCAAATGTATAAGCATCATTCAGTCATGTATCTCTCCATAATTTTTGAAGACACTTCCAAATTTACGATATTGGTCAATTGTTATAAATCATAAATTATAACAAGACATTTTTTCTTACTTGTTTTTGCCTTTTTTCCCCTCTATTTGTATAATAAGGATGAGGAACACATTTTTCTTTTTAAACGTCTTTTTTAAATATTAATACTGAACATTAGCATAGTCCTTTACAAATGTCAAAGTGCTCTCATCCATACATTATCTTTCATATACACTACCAACTCTAGGGCTACCTTGCCTGATACTAAATTCTGGTTCAACCAACCTGTATGACCTTAAGGAAGTTATTTCACGTCTCAGTTTTCTCATCTACAAAGTGGGAATAATGATAATTCCTATACTTCACAGGACTGTTATGAGAATTAATGAACTAATATATATAAAACACTTAAAATGGTGCCTACCACATAGTACACACTACATAGCTGTTAGCTGGGTTTTTTTCCTTACTGTCATCATCAATCCTCATATTTAGAGCTCACAACAATCCTGCAAAGGCAAGATTCATTTCATTGTATCATTTTACCCTTTTTCCCAGATAAGGGAATCAGGCTCACAGAAATCAAGTGACACATCCAAAGTCACAGTCAAGAAGTAGAATGAAAAAATTAAAGAACCAAGAATTGCGTTCTATCATATCACAGTATCTTTGAGTTTATATAGTTCAATATACTTCTAAAGGCTATAATTACTACCGTTTTAAACATTTAAACACTCAAAAATTTTAAGCAGCACACATTGATAACCATGCTGAGAATGAGTCTTTGATCCAAAAGATACCTGCATCTCTTATTAGTACTTCAAGAGTAGCGACATGAGTCAGACTTCTAAAGAGAAGCACGCACTGAATAATTAGGCTGGCTGGGCCAGATGAACATGTCATCAATTTTCCAATATTCAGAATTTCCTTTAAAGAGCAAGATGTATACCCCATGAAACTTCAAGAGTTCCATGTTATGATTCATGATGGACAGTGGAAAGAGAATGGCATTTACAGTCAAAGTTCCAGTTCCATCTCTTATAAGCAGGAGACAGTAGACAGTCATGTCACTTCTCTGAGCTTCAGTTACTCATCTGTCAAATGAAGATGTACCTCACGAAGCTGTTATGAGAAACAATGGAGCTGATGTAGGCCAAACAGCATTGTAACTACAAAAACTATACCAAAGTGTTAACATGACTATTAGCTACTTTGATTATACACTGAGGGATAATACTGAGCACTCATTCATTCTTCCATGGAAAATGGCTGAGAGAACTCTTCCAATACAGAAACATCACCCTGAGTGTGTAATTTTATATGTGAAAATCTGGATTAGACTAACACAGTGAAAGAGAAATTTAGGTAACCTGCAAAGTATCTATTCTAAAACCATGTGCTTAAAGGAGACTTAGTAATGTCTGACCACAGGAAACAAGAGAAGAGACCAAGAAATGAACATACATATTTCTCTTTCTGATTTTAAACTAAGTGATAGTGACTATTTTCAATTAAGTCACAAGGAAACTCAGCAGACATATGATTATCATAGCAGCGTTAGACTACATTAAAAAAGTTCCCTTCTAGAGCTATCATATTTATGATTTTGGGTCTGTGGCTAAAAAAGAGCAAAAAACATTTAATGGAAAGAAAATCCATAATATTTGGGGCACCTGGGTGGCTCAGTGGGTTAAGCCGCTGCCTTCAGCTCAGGTCATGATCTCAGGGTCCTGGGATCGAGTCCCACATCGGGCTCTCTGCTCAGCAGGGAGCCCACCCCCCCCGCCTCTCTGCCTGCCTCTCTGCCTACTTGTGATCTCTCTATCTGTCAAATAAATAAATAAGATCTTTTAAAAAAAATCCATAATATTTAAGCTTATTAGAAATGAATAAGTGATTTTAAAATATCTCTTTTCTTAAATCTTATCATTAAAACATGTCTCAAAATATCCAGAAAATTGGGTAATGGCATTTTATAGTTAAACTTACTAATAAACTCAAGAACTACAGAATATCTCCCAAAAACTGGATAACTACTTTTACTAATATAAGATTATAATTCAGTAACTATCAGTATACCATAAACAATACAACATAAACTACACACAATACTAAAACTAAGCTGAACTCTATGGCTCAGAAAATAATTTAGACTATTTCAGTCACTCGGAGATACTGTGACTATCAGCCATAATAATTCAGTATTAAAAATAAAAAATAACTTCGGGACGCCTGGATGGCTCAGTTGGTTAAGCGGCTGCCTTCGGCTCAGGTCATGATCCCAGCGTCCTGGGATTGAGTCCCACATCGGGCTCCTTGCTTGGCAGGGAGCCTGCTTCTCCCTCTGCCTCTCTGTCTGCCTGTGCTCGCTCTCTCTCTCTCTAACAAATAAATAAATAGATAATCTTTTTAAAAATAAATAAAATAAAATAACTTCAATGCTTAATGTCTCTGGCTTGGTATATGAAGTATCAGATTCTGAACCAAGAAAATAAAACCACCTCTGAAAGTATCTCATAGAATACAAAGGGGGGAAAACAAAATTTTAACATTAAATTACTCATATAACAGTTGAGCAAGCACCTACTATTTACAAAGCACTATGCTAGCTACTATCATTCAAAAATTAAATCAGGGATGCCTGGGTGGCTCAGTTGGTTAAGCAGCTGCCTTCGGCTCAGGTCATGATCCCAGCGTCCTGGGATCGAGTCCCACATCGGGCTCCTTGCTCAGCAGGGAGCCTGCTTCTCCCTCTGCCTCTGCCTGCCTCTCTGTCTGCCTGTGCTCGCTCTCTCTATCTCTCTAACAAATAAATAAATAAAATCTTTTTTAAAAAAAAATTAAATCAAATCCCTTCTCAGAAGCATAAACTAAGAAGAAGAAACTTAAAGGTCAAGTTGGAATAGTACTATGGTGGAGGAGAGGAGTCCTCTACTTGGACTACTGGGGTCTTCCTGGACTACTAGGGCATTTTTCTACCCAGTGATTTCAAAATCAGAACCAGTCACATATCTACTAAAGAAATAGTCCATGTTTTTCACGTACAAAACTCACATATGCATTCAGTTAATTTTTTCAATAGGAGTAACAGATTCATTGCGATTTTATATATACACAGGAAAGCTGCCTGGCCCAACAAAAGTCACTGTGTGACTTAGTGAAGTCTAGAACTAGGAGTCAGGAGATCACTTCTAACACTAATTAGCAGGGCAGAAAGCTCAGGACCGTTATTATCTCTCCTCTAAGACACCAATCGTCTCTGGCCTTCTAACACATACTATACCTTTGAGTAAGTTATTAAATTTCTCCAGGTCTATTCCTGCATCTACAAACATATAGAGTCCAAAAAGTGTCTGGATTGAAGATTCTCACTTTAAGTGCAGATTCTTGGGCCCACTTCCAGTGGTGCAGAATGTCTGCGCTGGAAGCTAGAAAGCTAAATGTCTCCTAAGCACCACAGGTTACTGAAATATGCAGGTGGTCGTCAGCCACACTTAAGGTCATCACAAGTCCTAGTCACACCAGATGATCTCTAATGTCCCTAAATGTATAAAAAGATGACACAACTCATTTAAGCACCAAGGTCTTAGGAATTCTGGATCTAGCATAATGTACAGGCCATAGTAGATGCTAAACAAATACTTCTGGAGAGAAAGAAAGGGAGGGAGAGGGGAGGAAAGGAGGGAGGAGGCTAGCTAGCTAAGTGGTCATATTTTTGGCTAAGAAACATACAAAATGATAGTAAAATTAAAATTGAGTAAAACATCAGCAGCCAAAGAGCAAAGATCTCAGTCTCTACACACATACAATTTTAAATATAACATGAGCCGTTGTTGAACAGCAAACTACTGCAGAGAAAAAGAGAAAAAAACAGTACATACACAGAAGCCAAAAGAATTTTAATGGAAAATTACTGGTGACTAAAACATACCAACTGTTTACTCTGGGTAGAAGAAAACACAGAATTTTAAGGATTGGGAGTTGGAATTGGGACTAAAGTTTGAAGTTACTGGTTACTCAAAGGCATAAATTTCATTTGGGATAAAAATATATGGATTCCAGAAATATTGGTGACAATATTAACTTTTGTCCATTTTTGAATTCCATTTTCCCATTCACTTACATTATAATTTTTGAGATGTTTTATCTTCACTTCTGATGGTCTTCAAATGTCAATGGCTCTTAACACATTAACTGTAAACAAACATACAAAGGAACTTAGGGGAATTCAGATACTTAAGGAACCCTACAGTAAAGTATTCTAAATTATTCTGTAAAGCCTGTGCGGGAGGGAGCAACGGGAGGGCTTTGGTACCAGGTTTACCTGCTTCGTAATGTATCCATTCAAAACTAAGTATCCTTCTAATAACACTATCCTTTTACTCATCAAGCAAAGAAAAAAAAAAGTTATCCTATCTTCTGTCAGAAGCAAAAAACATTCAAAGCCAGAGAAAATTCTCTCCAAATATGAACTCTGAACTCACTGATGTAGTGTGTCTACATTAACCTTTTCCTGCTCAGCAGCACAGCCAATCAAAGAAACTCATTTCCTTGCCACTACAACCCAACCATCCTGCCCTGGGACTGCCCTCTAAGTACCAATTTTGGGCCTAGACCTACAACCTGGTTTGGTCCTAGACCTAGGTCTTCAGGCATGATCAGGTCTTTACAAAGACCCTGGCATTAAACAGACTTGGGTCCAAATGTCAAACTGCTCTCCCTAATCTTCAGTTTTCTCATCTGTAAAACGGAAATAATAATACTGTTTATTTTATATAATTATGATGATAATATGAGAAAATGCATATTAAGAGATTTAGCACAATGCCCAGCAAGCACTCAAAAATGTTAAGTGCTATTATTTATATTAGTATTAGCAATCACAACAATGATATTAATTTACTTCTAGAACAACTGTCTACCACTTGAAAAGCAAAGTTTATCCTAGGTGTTTCTATTTTTATGTAATGCCTTTGCTTATAATGGAAGGATATTATCCAATATCAGTAACAGAGGACATCTGTACCATATAAAATTTTATTTTTGACCTTGGTGGGCATCCTGGCTCAGCTCAAGAAAATTAAGGCTTGAAATCACTAGCCTGTCTTCAGCCAAAGTTATTATTCCTTTTGTTAATATACAACCTTCTAATAAAGTTCTACTTGAATTGATCTGTGAAGGCAATTTTGCTATGAAAGGAGATTGACTTATTTGTGATTCATTCCTTTAAAACCCTCTGAGCCCAAAGAATAATGCCACCCCAATCCAGAGGAGACTTCTCTATCCTCTTCTACCAACTCCCAAATGATTCAACACTTGTTTGACATTACATGCTTAAAATATTAATATTTAAGCTCAGAAACAAAAATGCATAAACATGAATTTCTCTGAATTTTCAAATTTTTAGGTCAAAGATACAAAAGCACACACAAAATATTGGCAACAGCATTCATATACTAACATGGCCCCAAATGGCCAGCTTTATTTCCCCTAGGCAGACCAAACCTTTAGAACTAAAATGAGAAAAAATACCTAAGTGGAACTGGAGGCATATCTTCAGGGGGAGATAAAACGTATGGATACAAGGCTGGAAGCAAACTGGAAACAGCAGAAAAGTAAGCAGTGCTGGCCACCATCCTCCTTACCACCACTACTTTACATGGAATTCCTTGAGCTCTTCAAATGAAATAAAAAATGAAATAGCACAGTTGATCATTCTTCATTTGATTTCCATTTGCCTTTCACTTAATGAGTTGACAATTATGGAATGTATCCCTTTTATGTTATGATCCCTGGTGAGGATTATAAAAATCTGGCCCAAGATAATATACAAGAAAAAGTATAAAGTTAAAAAACTTGAGTTTAGAGTGTTCCAATATACAGTTTTCTTTTTGGTCTGCCACAATATATCATGTCTCTCAGAGCATTTTCTACTTTGGTCACTGCTCTTGCAAGTCTAAGAATGTGTCTGCTGTAAGTGAAGTATTGTCAACTTTAACCAGAAAATGTCTTCCTTGCTAAAATGATTCATTAATATGCTATGGAGATTCTGCGGTCTCCAGTACCCATTCTTTACTATTTCCTACGAACAGAACCTCCAATTTTTAGCTCAGCACAGGCTTCCCAGAAGAGACTACACATCCTAGCCTTCCCTGTGGCTATGTATGGCCATGGAACCATGTTCTTGCCAACTACATGTAATCTTAAAAGACTATAACCTCAAAAAATATCCCTTAAGAAAGAAAACATGACTTTCTTCCTCCCTTCATCCTTCCTTCTGACTTCCTTCCATCCTGACTTCTGACTACAATGAATGCAACGGTTAGAACAGCAATTCTGGTTCATGAGGTAAACTTGAAAAAAGATTCTGTGTTCTTGATACTTCAGGTCCACTATATCAGATCAGTATGGACTGTCTCTGGGCTTTTGTATGGGAGAAAAACTAAAATCATCTATTTTACGCCACAGTTGGCTTGGATTTTCTTTTATAATCTGTTAAAGCTAAAACCTAACTTCAAAAACAATAAAATGAGTTTTCCAAGTATCAGTATTTAGGGGTTTTGAAGTATATAATTCAAAACATATTTTAAAAGCGAATTATTATATTGAAAACATAGCACCTGCCCTTATTTAATCTAGGCTTAAAAGTACTTAAAGAGCCCAACAGTTAATTTCATCCAATAAGAGTCTTTGAAAAGTCAACGATGGCTGCCACGAGTAACAACGAAGCACATAGCAGAGGAAGAGCTGTGAAGGTGGTGCATTCGTGGTCTATAGTGATGGCACATTCGTGGTCTATAGTGATGACACCAGTGGCACACACACAGAAGCACGGGAAGAGAGACAGCACAATTAGTTCTGTCTAATAAAATTACAGGAAAGGGAACAAGAGATTATTATTTTCATTAAGAGGGCATCTTCTCTAGTCCTTTTGATTTTAATAACTTTCTACCAATCTTCTTTTTTTTCAATAGTTCCATTTTTAACCAGACATCCTGTGGGAAGCAGGCTTATAAAATCACTCCCTATCCTTGACCAGCAACTCTCAACAGTTTTTAAACCTATCTACAGATTTAACTAAATCAAACAATGGGACAGAGCTAGCAAGTGCTTTACCTATTCAAAATTAATTTTCTTAAAAAGAAAAAATACTCTCTACTAAAATCTACAGAATTTCCACTGGTCAAGTCCTGAATCACATGCAACCTTTGGCCCTGGTGATTTTGAATACAATAGCATGAACTTGGCAGCTTTACAAAATAAGCTCACTGATTTCTGGACATCTGTATCTGGGTTATTTCCTTCCCTTGGGCGTAATCCAGACTCTACTGGTTCAGGTGATGGCTTCCTGGAATTACTTATTTATAATGTATTTTTTTAATTTGTTACCACTAATGGATTTCACCAAGGACCTTTTAAAAAAAAAAATATTTATTTATTTGAGAGAGAGAGAGAGTATGCACATGTGAGTTGGGGTGAGGCAATGGGAGAGAAAGAATGGCAAATAGACTCCCTGCTGAGCACAGAGTCCCACACAGGGCTCAATCTCATGATCCTAAGATCATGATCCCAGCTGAAACCAAGAGTTGGGACACTTAACCGACTTAGCCACCCAGGCACCCCAAAGGCCAATTTTTAAGAAAGGACCTAAAACATGTATTCCTGATATGTTACTCAGAGCTGAGAAAGGAAAAAACCTCAGGAAATTTCCTAAAGCTCAGATATCATAAATCCCTAAAAGATGACTTTGACCTTTCACTACTTCAATCAATATTTCTACAAAAATGCTTTCAAGTAATAGGCTAGCGGTAGATTTAACACAGACCTTAACTGAGTCTGTTTCAACAAATATTGATGGAGTTACTAGAAAAAAATTAGTAAAAGACCTAAGGCAGTGGTTCTCAAACTCTAATTTTAGTTTAGGAACACTTGGAGGACTTGTTAAAACAAACTGCAGGCTCCACTACCACAGTGTTTTATCCAATAACATCTGAGGTAGGACCAGGGAATCTGTATTTTTAACAAACCCCCAAAGGATGCTGATGCTACTGATCTGGGAACTACTGAACTACATTAATAGAAGACTACTGATGACAGCATAAAGAGGTAAGAAAAAAAACACGCAGGGGACCCAATCTCAGTTTTAGTACACTTGTATCCTTTTGACTAGTAATTAATCTTTTTAAATTTTCTTTCAGAAAAATCTACACAGTTATTACTCAAGTTCACAATAATACTGGCTCTTACCTGACAAAACTTGAAAGTTCTTTTAGGGTCCTGGAATAATGAAATACAAAATAACTAAGTATGTCCAATGTCTGATGCAAGGTCCTAATTATACTGCCAGGGTTGGAAATTCAACCTCTAAGTTTCATTTAGTTCCATAACTAGTTTCTACCACTAATTCTGGCCAGTTGCCTCAGAAGACATGCCAAGAGTCACAAAGGGAGTAGGTAAGAATGTGTGATTGGACACAAATCCATCACCACTACTGGAAAACAACCCAAAAGCACATTTCCTACCAACATATCAGCTCTAAGTGACCTTGAGGCTGAAACTAGAGATGAAACCTTACAAAAAATGTGATTCAGAAATCTTAAAAAATCTTCTTCCTTTTCAGATGATAAGTACCATCAAAATTCATGGAAACAACCAGGATTTGCTGTTTTCAGATGATAATTTTAAAGGAAGACATTAACTTAAAAATGTAATTAGCTGAAGACTACTTTTTTGAGTATATTCAGCGTACCACACTTTGATTGTTTTGTCTAATTTAAATGTAAGTATGTACATATAAATACATAAATATAAATGTAAAGAATTTATAGATTGAGAAATCAACGGATAAACCAAAATATTCTGAGACAAACAAGTGGTGCCCAGAATAACTGCAGCATATGAGGGCATATAAAAGATTAAAGAAACAGGTATTATACTTGATCTTAGCCAAGAGGCCAAGAAGTGAAGAGAGAAACAGGTATTAAATAAAAGTCTGACAAGGTAAGTTAGAAAGAGACCAAAATAATCAAGAGTAGCAGATGGAAAAGCAGGCAGGCTAAAGGAACACAATGTTGTGAAAATATATTACTGGGCACAGAAAAGATAATGTAGCCAATAAAATCAGCTCAGTGTATCAACAGGCTTCATGCAAGATGAGCTTTAACTTGAAGCTGTGTCTTTATAGGCCAAATTCAACATAAGAAAACTCTTTTTAATCCTTTGAATGGCGACTGCAAGTAAGAGAGCAGTGAACATTGAACAGTCTTTATTCAACACTTACTAGACACTTATTTGGCACTAGATATATTAATTAGCATGTGATTATGCAGAGTAAAAAATTATCAAGAAACCCACTCAGGCAGTACATTTTGTAACAGTGTACAAACTGAAAAAAATGGAAAACCAGACTAAGAAGACAGAAATAGTACCAATATAGTGACAAATCCTGCTGTAGAACTTATACAATTCTAAGGCTCAGGCCTACCCTAGCTATCATACCTAGCCTACAGTAATATCTCTATATATAAATCATACTTATGTCAAGAATCAGAGTCAGGGCAACAAGAATTAAATTATGGAATACAGCCAGATTATCAGTGTGCTGAAGTTAATTTTTTCACAACTCTCTCTCTGGGGCTCGACGCACTGAAGGACAGACAACGCGGGATACACAAGAGGGGCTGCATAGCTCACTGAAATAGACTAACACCAAGTAAGATTTACCAAAGAAAATTACTTTTTTTTTTAAGGATGCAGGATGACAGGGGTGCCTGGGTGGCTCAGTGGGTTAAAGCCTCTACCTTCAGCTCAGGTCATGATTCCAGGGTCCTGGGATTGAGCCCCGCAAGCTCTCTGCTCCGCAGGGTGCCTGCTTCCTCCTCTCTGTCTGCCTCTCTGCCTACTTGTGATCTCTGTCAAATAAATAAATAATTAATAAATAAATAAAAGGAGGCAGGATGACATAACTATAGCTGATTAGGAAACTGCTATCTGGATATCATATAAAAAAATAAATCACTCTTTTGTGGTCAAAAGCATTAAGCTTATGATGACCTAGAAGGCAAAGCCAGAAGCAATAGCAACTCTGAGACGACCACAAATATAGACACACAGATACAACACAGATAGACATATCAAGACTCAATATATATTTTTAAATGTTATTTATTTATTTAAGAGAGAGAGCATGTGTGCCCTGGGGGGAGGGGCAGCGGGAGAGGGAGAAGGAGAGAATCTCAAGCAGACTCTGTAATGAGCATGGAGCCCAGTTCCAGGATCAGTCCCAGGACCCCAAGATCATGACCTGAGTCGAAACCACGAGTCAGACATTCAACTGACTGAACCACCCAGGTGCCACAAGCCTCAACATAAGTTTAGTGTGAACTACAGATCTCACAAAAGCCTGTCTCCCAACTTCAATGGAGTGTGTCCTTTTCAAAAAAAAACAATGGGCAATCAGAAGGATTAGTGTATAATTTTTCAGACTTATATTCTTATTTCCCAGAAAAGTATAAAACAACTTGCAAATTAGCACATTTAAATATAATATTTAAACTGAATTAATCTAATAGAAGTACTTGAAGAAATTAGATAGGCATATACTACCAACTTCAGTCATATATTTGACTGAAGTCTTTTTGCTAAATTGAAGAGAAACATGCAGTTACATAGTTTGCATTTTCAAACAAATAGGAAACACACTTTTTTGCATAAACAATTTTTCTTGG
The DNA here is from genome assembly GCA_003697995.1 of Taxidea taxus jeffersonii. Lineage (NCBI taxonomy): Eukaryota > Metazoa > Chordata > Mammalia > Carnivora > Mustelidae > Taxidea > Taxidea taxus. The sequence goes on along the minus strand of RCUC01129054.1, from coordinate 31,632 downwards.
AGCTAAACACAGCAGAAATTTTTGTCAATCCAGTCTGTAAAAGACATATGGGAACAAACTGAACATACTATTATTGTATAGGTAGTGTTGAAACAAATTCACATGGCAATTTCCTAATTGAAAAATTGAAAATTTGAAATTGGAAATTTCCTAATTGTAAAAAACAGAAGGGATAAAAATAAACTACAATTTAAGGGCAACATTTCCACAAAAGGCTGACACAATATAGTCCAAACATCAATATTTTGCTTTATCATAGACTATCAAAGTAAAAACTCAAACAACTAGATAGCCACTTAGCATAGCTATTAGAACCATGGTTGTCTACCCTGCCTCTGCATTAGAATCCTCTATAATTGACTGTTTGCCTAGATTAATTTTAAATTTAAGGTACCAAGTCCCTACAATGCAGCTATTCTATACTGTTGATCAACCAGGTGTAATGATTCATAAAATAAAAGACATGAAAAAATTCAGCAGGGTGAATTCTACATAGCAGACATTCAATAAATGTAGTTTTTTCTACCTTCTAGAGGAAAAGAATGAAAGCTGGCATTCTCCTATGGAAAGCAGATCATACTTCTATTTTCATCCAGAGAGGGTGAGGCTAACATACTCTAGTGAAAACTCTTTCAAGGAATTAGTTTTCTCAAATTCATATGTTAGTAATGTAATTTTTTTATTAAGAATTAGAAAGCATATATAAACTTTAAAGCTACTGGGCTTTCTTGGGGGGATTAAATGTGCTTAGGTGGCACAATTAGGTACATTAATTTGTAATAACAGACATTTATTTAGTATAATTTCAAAAATCTATAAAGGGAATATCTTAATAATTGATAAGAATGTATCGTAATCACTATTGTCATTAAATAGTCTAAAATGATAGAACTTTAGAGCACCAAGGGACCTTACAGATCCCTTAAAGATATGTATAAAGATCAACTTCTTTATTTTGAAAGATGAGAAAGAAAACTGCAGACTAGAAAGGTTCAATGATACAAGCCAAAAAGCTAGCAGAGCCAGGGACTTTTAAGAGCCTGAGCCTCTTAACTTCCAGCACTTTCTTCTTTCTAAAAGACTATGCTGCCTCCTGTGGTTCCAAATTCTATTGCTTGGGTGATATTACTGGCTCCTTCATTTGTTTTCTTTACATTCTATTCTGAACCATAGCTGCCATTTGTAACTTTCCTATAAAATTACAATTCCAACCTGCTCTCTGCATAATTTTTACAGCTGAGAATGTAAATCCTCCGCTTTCTAAATTTCAGAGTAATAAACATAAATTTTTTTAAATACCTGATATGTATATGTGATTGAATGCAATGTGATAAGTATATGTGATTGAATGCAAAGAAAAATTCTCCGCCCCTGGATAATTACATCTACAAATTCAAAAAGATTTTTATTGAGCACTCTAACATGCAGGGTCTCTGTTAAATGCTGGACATAGAAGTAAGATATAGTCCTTGTCCTCAGGCTTATTATAGCCTAGTAGAAAAGTCAATTAAACCAACAATTACACTGTGTTTGTTAAGAACTCTGAAAAGGTATGGGCAGGTTGCTATGAGTGCTTTAGGAAGAGAATCTAATTTATAATGACAGAATCAGCTAATAATTTCCCATAAAGTCTGAGCAGTAATAGGAAAACATAGCTGTGTCACCCATATTTAGTGGGGTCTAAAATGAATTAAAGGAGAGAAACTTCTCTTTATTCAGAGGAAAATGAAATTTGTGTTTTCACACAGATTAGTATCCATTAACTCTTTAATAATAATTGACTATTTTTTGATGGGAAAGAACCTGATTTCATTGTGGCTATGTAACAAATACAGGTCCTCTATTATTTCTTCCTAAAATTTTACATCACAATTTTGGGGCGCCTGGGTGGCTCAGTGGGTTAAAGCCTCTGCCTTCCCCTCAGGTCATGATCCCAGCATTCTGGGATGGAACCCCGCGTTGGGCTCTCTGCTCTGCCAGGAGCCTGTTTCCCTTCCTCTCTCTCTCTCTGCCTGCCTCTCTGCCTACTTGCGATCTCTGTCTGTCAAATAAATAAATAAAATCTTTAAAAAAAAATAAACTAAAATAAAATTTTACATCACTATTTTAAAACCAAAGAGAAAATATTCATCTAAAACATGTCTAGTTAATATTCACAACAGCTACAAAATTGTATACTAAAGTCCTTCTCAACATTGGGTGGGCGGGGGCATCTGGTACAAGAGAAATAACCAGGAGAATCAGTAGCCCAAGAAGGAAGAAAACTACCACTCATTATTCACTCCGGGTTAAGGACTGCTCAGATACCTAGGTAATTATTTTCAGCTGGAAGATTTAGAAAAAAGACGTACAGTGGGCTTTTTTTTTTTTTTTTTTTACATTTTTAGGGCAAAATGGGGGGAAGGGGTCAGAGTATAGGGGAAATCATAAAAGAGAAAAGGAAGTGAAGTGATGGAAAAAGAGGAAAGGGTGGGCAAGAATCCCCAAATCAAAGACACACAGACAGATGGAACAAAGACTGGAGAACTGTTTGGAAAAGTGTATAGTAAAGAAAGGCAGAGAGAAAATGCGGGGTGGTGGCTGGGGGGAAGGGCTGTCCAAAAAAAAAAAAAAATCCGAGAGATAATGAGAAGGAGAAACTAATGAACTGTGGCTGCCTCAACCAGGGATAAACCAAGATCGTTGTAAGTAAAGTAGAGTCACCGATAAAGTAGCAGTGAGTTTTAACCTCCCTTTTTCCCAGCCCCTAAACCCCGAAGAGTGAGGAAGAAGTGGCTCCCAAGTCGCAGGAAAGGAAATTTCGGCGCAGCCTTCGGGAAGCAAGTCCAAGAGTTGGGGCACCATCCACTGGGTCCCCGACCCTCTCCATCCCTCTCGGGCGCTGGGCGGGGCCCTGGGCATCCTGGTTACCTGGACAGGGAGTCCACGCTGGGCGGCCGTGCTGCGGCCGGCTGGGAGCCAAGACTCTCGCAGCTCGAGCTCTTCTCCATGGCGCGGCGGGGGCAGCAGGAGGGAAAGGCTGAAGCGACCTCCGCGGCTGCGGGGCGGGAGGAGCGGAGGGCGGAGTGCGCCGGGCAGAGGCCGCGGTCAGGCTAGCGCCGGCCCGGGAAACAAACCGGAAGCGGCCATGTTCCCCCAGACTGCACCGCGCCCGGGGGCTGCCGAGGAGCGGGAGGACCCCGCGGCTCCCCTCCGACTGCAGTCCAGACGCGCCGTGCTGCGCTCCCTGCGTGCCGGGCGCTCCTCTGGACTCCGGGAAAGGGAGGTTCCCTTCGCGGCGTGAGAGGTTCCCCTGCTGCTGGGGTCGGGGGCTGGGGGAGTGCGGACGAGGATCCCATAGGAGGAGGGGGGATTTCAGAAGTAGAGAGAAATAGGGAATACTAGGGACGAGGGTCTCAAAGAGTAAAAAAAAAAAAAAAAAAGGACAAGGATCTTAGGGTTGGGGATGACTGAGACAGGAATGGTGGAGAAGACAGGGTAGTAGAGGGGTGCGGGCGAACTGTAGGATGAAGGGGCGGACAGGACATGGGGCGGGGCACGAAGAGGGGAAGAGAACCTAGAGAAACACAACGAATGAGGGTACTAGAGATGGCAAAGTGTTCACCAGATTTGGGGCTGAAATTAGTAATTAAGTAATTATCAAATGGTGATTAAAAGTTGCTTTAACTAGTCAGACACGAATTCAAATCCTGCCTCTGCCGGTTTCTTGCAGCATAACCCAACGTATTGAACATCAGCTTCCTTATCTGTAAAATAGGAAAAATAATAACTTCACAGATTAGATGAAATAATACATGTAAAATGCTTAAGTTTTGGCTCATACTAAGCACGCAAATGTTAGCTGTTAGTATTACTACCTACTTCAAAAGGGTAGTCAGGATGTGATGTGTTAATGCATATAAACGGTTTCTAATACAACTTCAAAAAATGATAGCTATAGGGCAGGAATATATAGGAAGGGTGGCAGAGAAGTAAGAAGTGATTGGTATGGGAAAGGTAGTGGAGAAAGTACAAGACAGGTAGGAAAAAAAAAATTAATGCTTCTCGTAATATCTTCATTACATCACTGGCCCAGCATTGTAGAAAGGACACTAGAAAAGCAGAAATTTTCAGTCCAGCTCTGATTCGAATGGAAGTCTGGCCTGGCAGTGTGCGGGGACAAAGCACTTTGGCATTAGTCCATTGAACACGAGGTATGGAAGAGGAAAATGGGAACTAATATGTGAAAAGAATTACACACATATACTATTGTATGTTGTGGTGTTGGATAGAGAAGAAACTCTAGCAATCTTCCCCTGCCCTCTCAAATTCCCCTGCAGAGCAGGAAGGGAGGGTAGAGAGATAGAACTGTGATAAGAGAATAGGAATTGGGTGAAGGGGAAAGGCTTCTGCTGGTAATTTTCTGTTATGGAAGACACAGGAAGGACAAAAGGAGAGCATAAAGAAATTTTTCTGAGACTGAATCACAGTTACCTATGTCTGAAGTATAAAATGATGCAAAAATTATTTCTGTAAAAAAAATAACAATGAATGGTTAAAAACAAACCTTCCTTGCTGGGATAAATAGAATTATGTTCATTTAAACTAGATTTAATGGTGTTTTAAGAAAATCTTAAAATATAGGGTCAGTGAAATATTGATTTGCAAGTACATTCCCCAAAAAAACGACCTAACCTAGTTTTGTTCAGCATACTTATTAAAATAAAATGTTTTTAAGCACAAAAGTCTTTGCCTTTCCATTCCATTCTCCAGGTTGGCAAGGATAGGATGGCAGCTGATAGTTTTTATTTATGTAATTTTATTTTTTTTATTTTTTTTAAGATTTTATTTTATTTATTTGACAGACAGAGATCACAAGTAGGCAGAGAGAGAGAGGAGGAAGCAGGCTTCCCGCTGAGCAGAGAGCCCAATGTTGGGCTCCATCCCAGGACCCTGGGATCGTGACCTGAGCTGAAGGCAGAGGCTTTAACCCACTGTGCCACCCAGGTGCCCCTTTATGTAATTTTTAAAGGAGGCTTTAACTGTACTCCTCTAATAGACAAAGACAATAGACAGTTAGAAACACTTAACAAGCATAAACATCTACAATGATTCATAAAGAATTTGCTTATTGATTCCTGATTTCTACCTGCCTTTCAAAGTGCTGACTCACTGTCACCTGATACTATGACATAGATTTTTCTACACTAGTTTTGGTAAAGACTGATGAGGGAGACCCAAGCACTCTCTACAGCCCAGTTGTTTCTAGGACTGTGTTAATAGAGCACTTGAAATCATCTGCCTAATGATGTAGTAATTTGTATACGAGTCTATCCGGGGATTAATAACAACAATGCAGGGCACCTGGCTGGTTCAGTTAGTAGAGCATGTGACTCTTGGTCTTGGGGTTGTGAATTTGAGCCCCACGTTGGGTGAGGAGATTACTTAAAAATAAAAATCAAATAGATAAAGTTAGTGTAGAGATTTTAGAACCAGACAAATCTGAATTTGGATCCTGACTCTGTCACATACTTGCTCTATGATTTCAGTTAAGTTGCTTCTCCAACACTGCTTTCTCATCCCTAAAATGGAAATAAAGATATCCATATAAAAGAATTATTTTTCCCTATACAGAGTTGATTGCACAGAAGGATCTCAGTCAGTGGATCTGTTGCTATTATTATTTGTACTTCCTCTGAATTTACTGTTTTACTTCTAAATATTAAAGCAGTAATTTCTGAGAGTGTGAACAACTTTCTCAGCTGAAAGTTAAATTAGTGCTTAATTCTTTTTCTGATATGTTGGCTGCTGTGTATTTGCCCAAGAGAAATCACCCTGATTAGGACTTTCTGCACCTCAGTTTTCTTGTCTTTTAAAAGAACAAGGTCTTCAGGAACTTTTGCTAAAATTAAATTACAGCATAAGTTTATCGTGTACCTTGGGGCACAGGTGTGCAAGATCACCAGCTCCAGGGATTCCCAAACAAACCAGGTGCAGCCACTCCCAGCTACAAAATCCAAAGGCAAAGAAAACTAGTGGTGGGGAAACAAGAAAGGAATTTATTTCAGTGAGAGCAACACTAGGAAAACAGCACACTATCCTCTCAACTGTCTCCAAAGTGCTGAAAATACTTCTAAGTTTATAAAAGGAAAATGTGAGGCCAAAGTCTGGGTATGTGCAGGTGGGCAGTAAAGGTTAAATTGATCATTATCTCAGAGTCTGTCATGGACCATGGGCGGAATCTTGCTGGCTCAGGGCAGTCCTTAGTGCTTGAGGGGGTAGTTTCTATTCCCAATTAGGAGATGCTTTGCCCACAGGGTCTTTTGCCTGAGTTAAGAAATAAGCTGGAAAAAAGAACTTAATCAATTAAAAGGTATAGACTGTGGTCAAAATGGAGGTAGTTGAAGTCCTCTTTCAATCTCTCCTATTAAACGGTTAACTTAAAGACCTTCCAAAAAGTAATTTTCTTACTTGAAATCTGGGCCACCATTTCTCAAATGATCTGTGGGGAGAACCAGTGTTTTATTTTTAATTTCCAAGCTATTATCAACCAATCCTTTTTTAAAATATAAGAATTAGTTACTAAATAAATGAAACTTAAACAAAAACTGAAGGCAGGCAAAATGCAAGACCAATTTTTTTTCTTATATTTTTTCTTATATTTCTTATATTCTGAAATGACTTCATGAAAGTAATATGAAGGTTCCTAAGCAGATATTCAAAATTCTGCTCTCATCTCATCAGGGACAGGCAATAAATAGTTCATGTATAGGCATTGATTGGCAAACCACAATCTGAATAGCACCGACTTGGATCTATAGGTTTGTTGCCAATCAGCTTATTAAAGGGTGTTTATTAGACAATCTGAAACAGAATAAGAAAATAAACTTCTCTTATGATAGTAACATGGTGTTTAGGAAAGGACGGGTAGAGGGAAGTTTCCCTTAAACACATATGCCAAAAACAAAATCCTTAGATCAAGCATGCATGTGTTTGTTTGTTTGTTTTTTGAGAGAGAGAGTGTGGGCAGGGGGACTGGGACAGTGGACAGGATCTTAAGGAGGCTCCATGCCAGCGCAGAGCCAGATGCAGGGCTTGATCTCACAACCCTGAGATCATGACCTGAGCTGCCAAAATCAAGAGTCAGATGCTTAACCAACCGAGCCACCCAGGCCTCCCCCATCCTTTTTTAAGTAGGCTCCATGCCCAGTGTGGAACCCAACACAGGGCTTGAACTATTGATCCTGAGAAGGAGACCTGAGCCAAGACCAAGAGTGGGATACTTAACTGACTGAGCTACCCAGGCACCTCAAGCATACATAATTTTTATAATTCATTATTTATATGCAAAAAGATAATTTTTTGATTACTTTGCTTTGGAGAGTTCCTCTTCTAGTATGGAGAAGTAATAAGAGATTGATCTTTCCACAGGTAACAGTTGGAAACTCCAGACAGTAAAACAACAACCTGAGGAGTCAAGAGAGTAAACAGAAACACACAGAATTGTGTAGGAAGTTACCAACACAGAATGCATTTCCCATCTTGAGCGGCATTGACCTATCGACAGACAAAAATTGTGGTGTGGCACAAGGCAGCAAAAACCCACACAGAATGCCTGCTATCTTTCTAGCCTGAGGAACCGAGAGAAGGGATCCCAGGGCAGCTAGAGAATGATGGAGGAATTCCAAAAAAGAGAACAAGAGAACTCTAAACTCTGTATATGTACTCAGATGATTTCTGTCTAAACCCTAATTCAATTAAAATAACAAAGACAGAATACAAACAGCTCAGATAAAAGAACTCAAAATAGAATTTCCTTCTACTCATCCAGATATAAGAATTGAAGCAAAATTCAAGCTGTTATCCACTATATGCAGGGCAAAATTTTCAGATTGTTTCAAGCTAAGTTAATTTCTTGCTAAACAAAAGCATCACCTCCTTAGAGGGGAATAAAACAGAATCCAGAGACTCCAAAACAACGTTCATAATGTCAAGGACAAAATTTAGGATTACTTGGCATAAAAATTAATGGGAAAATGGGGTATATTCTTTTTCTTTTTAAGATTTTATTTATTTATTTGACAGAAACACAGCAAGGGAGGGAACACAAGCAGGGAGAGTGGGAGAGGGAGAAGCAGATTTCCCGCTGAGCAGGGAGCCAGATGTGGAACTCGATCACAGGACCGTGGGATCATGACCTGAGCTGAAGGCAGGTGCTTAAGGTCTGAGCCACCCAGATGCCCCTATAGAATGTATTCCTTAAGGAAAAGATAATAAGGAGAGGCTAAATTCCTGATGACACAGGTGTTGGAATTATCAGATAATGGCTCAAAAGCAACTAATATAACTATATTCAGTGAGGTAAAGGAAACTATACTGTAATCAATGAAAAGATAGTAAAATCCAGCAGGGGAATCATATACATAGAAAAGATTAAAAAAAAAAAAAACCCTAGGAAAAGTACAATACCTAACTAAAAAGACTTACTGGATGGGCCTAATGTCAAAATGGATTTAACATATAAAAATGTAAGAACATGGAGGCAAATCAATAGAAATTGTCCAATACAAAAAAGAGAAAAAATATTTTAAAAGCATTATCAGGGGGTTCCTGGGTGGCTCAATCAGTTAAGCATCTGTCTTTGGCTCAGGTCGTGATCCCAGGGTCCTGGGATTGAGTCCTGCATGGGCTCCCTGCTCAGCGGGAAGCCTGCTTCTCCCTCTTCCACTCCCCCTGCTTGTGTTCCCTCTCTCACTGTCTCTCTCTGTCAAATAAGTAAATAAAATCTTTGAAAAAAAGTTATCAGAAAAAAAAATGTTGTCAGAGCCCAAGGGACATGCAGGACAATATCAAAAGACCTAATATGCAAATAACTGGAATCCTAGAAGAAGTAAAAAAAAGTTAGGCAGAAAAAGCTATTTAAAAACTACAACCAAAAACTTACAAAATATGTCCAACAGCATAAATTTGTAAATTCAAGATGTTCAGCAAACACAAAACAGGATAAATACAAAGAAAACCATACCCACACACATCATGAAAACCAAAGATAAAGAGAAAATCACCAAAGCAGCAAGAAAGAAATGACACATTACATATAGGGGAACCACAGTTCTAAAAGTCACAGATTTCTCAGCAGATATTATGGATAATAAAAACCAGTAGAATAATATCTTTAAAGTGCTTAAAGATAAAAGTCAAAACTTAATATATATATTATGTGAAGGACAGGAGCCCCTGGATGAATCAGCTGGTAGAGCATGTGACTCTTGATCTAGGGTTGTGAGTTCAAGTCCCTCATTGGGCATAGAGTTTACTTAAAAAAAATAGATGAAGAACAATTAAGATAATGTATTGCCAACAGAAACACAAAATTTTCTAAAGGAAATTCTTCAGGCCAAAGGGAAATGATACCAAAGTTGGACATTTAAGGATGAAGATTAAGAATGGGAAATATGGGGCACCTGGGTGGCTCCAGCGAATTAACTGTTAGACTCCTGATTTCAGCTCAAATCATGATCAAGGGTCATGAGATCAAGCCCTGTGTCAGGCTGACCCCTCAGCAGGGAGTTTGTGTAAGACTCTTTCTCCCTCTGCCCCTCCCCTGACTCATGTTCTTTCTCTTTCTCTAAAAAAAAAAAAAAATCAGAAATATCTGGGTAAATGTAAAATTATTTCCTCTCTTAATTTCTTTAAAATACGTAAGACTGTTTAGAGCAAACATCACATTTTCTGTGGAGTTTATAATGATGTGTATGTAATATACATGAAAATTAGAGCAAAGCATTTGTCAGGGATTCATTATAAATGGGACTATATAATTGCAAAGTTTGTATATTTTATGTGAAATGGTTCAACATGAATTCTAAGAATCTTATTGTTAAAATATCATTATTATCCCTATTTTATAGATGAAAAAAAGTTCTGAAGCCTAGGAAGTTTAAAAATCTCAAGGTCACAGGAAGCAGATAAGGGACTAGAATTTAGGTCAAATTCACTTTGATGCCCATCTACTTAATCACTATGCTGTGATTCTCCGTGAATAATTCATGCAATTCTCACAACAAGCCTTTGAGTTAAACGTTGATTGGGGATTGGCCACAAAATTTCCTTTACTATAGTGTACTTTTCTACAGGCTTCTCAGTTAAATTCCTCTTTGGTTCTGGAAGTCCCCTAACACTCACCCACCAAAACTTAATGATCCTCTCCCAGATTCCAGAAAACAAATGATGTTGGCAAATTATGCTAGTATACTTCAATAAATCACTCTGCAATCTGTGCATTTTTCCAAGAAAACTCTATTTCAAACATTGCAGCAATATAATATGCTAACATAAGTGTCCTTTCCTTTCCTTTCCTTTATTCTTTCCTTTCCTTTCCTTTCTTTTTCTTTCCATTTTAATTCCAGTATAGTTAGCATACAATGTTATTTTAGTTTGAGGTGTACATATAGTGATTCAACAATTCTATACATAACCCAGTGCTTATCATGATAGTAGCACTCTTAATCCCTTTTGTTTATTTTACCCATCCCCCACTGACCCTCTTTTCTGGTAACCATCAGTTTTTTTCTCTAAGAGTCTGCTTTTTGGTTTATCTCTTTTTTCTTTGTTCATTTGTTTTCTTCCTTAAATTCCACAAATGAGTGAAATAATATGGTATTTGTCTTTGACTTATTTCACTTAACATTATACTCTCTAGGTCTGTCTATGTCTTTGCAAGATTTCATTCTTTTTATGGCTGAGTAATATTCCATTCCATATATAGAGCACATCTTTTGTTTTTTAACTTTTCAGGAAGATTTTATTTATTTATTTGACAGAGAGAGAGATAGAGGACAAGAGAGGGAACACAAGCAGGGGGAGTAGGAGGGGTAGAAGCATGCTTCCCAATGAGCAGGGAGCCTGCCCGATGTAGGGCTCAATCCCAGGACCCCAGGACCATGACCCAAGCTGAAGGCAGACCCTTAATGACTGAGCCACCCAGGCACCCCAGGAAATAGCTTAACTATCCATTATAGAGTACTACACTACTACATAGCTATTCAAGTTCTCCAGAACACATTGTTAAGCAAAAACAAACAAACAAAAATGTCAAGTAAAATATATTTGATTGATATGTATTTAGAAAAAATTAAATACACTTACATTCATGAACATATATGCATATTAAAAGATCTGCAAGAACAAGTATCAAATTAGTAATCATTATCATCTCTTGGAAAGGAAAATTAGTTAGGTTGAGGAAGGTAAGTATGAAATGAAATTTTAACTTTCTTCTCCATATATTTTGATATGTTCTAAACTTTTAATATCAAGCATGTATTTATGTAAGTTGAAAAGCAATAAAAATAAAGAAGCAAATATATTATAAAGATACCTATAAATAATCTTTAATAATAATCATCATTAATATAAGACATTATTATAACAAACAATTCTGAAAGTTCTTTTATATTGCATTATCTTTGTATTGATTGTATGTATATTTATTTTATACAATATTATCACACTGTGTCTTTACAACAATCCTGTGAGGTAGGTAAGTAGGTAGAGACAGTTATCCTCATTTTATTGTGGAGGAAATATCCTTGAGTAATTTGCCATACTTTGCATTATTGTATTTACTGAAAATCCAGTCTTCCGTAATCATGAGATAGAGGCAATCTAATGAGTCTGTCATATAAGTGGAGTTTATAATTGTTCTTACACAAAAGACAGGCATGTGGCTTTCATACATTCTGCAGGGTTTTCAAAGTTTTATCAGTCCTATAGACTGATAATTTTCAAGAAAACCAAGATAATTAGAATGATCTTAGGGAATCATGATATAATTAAATAAAATATAAATGTACTTTATCAACAATACGATGCTATGCAAATAGTAATTATCATAGTGGCCTCTCTGAAGTAGCAGATGGCTCAACAGAGCTACAAAACCTGAGCAGAGAGGGGCACCTGGGTGGCTCAGCGGGTTAAAGCCTCTGCCTCCAGCTCAGGTCATGATCCCAGGGTCCTGGGATCGAGCCCCACATCCGGCTCCCTGCTCAGTGGGAAGCCTGCTTCCCTTCCTCTCTCTGCCTGCCTCTGTGCCTGCTTGTGATCTCTCTGTCAAATAAATAAATAAAAACTTAAAAAAAAAAAAAAAACAAACACAAACCTGAGCAGAGAATCCTGGCTTTACTGCTTTCTATGTGTGTGTGGATTTCAAGCAGTCATCCTCCCTGAGCTCCTGTAAAATGTCACTCAGATTTCATGTTCTCCCCCGACTTCCTCCATGCCGAACACACATACATATCAGAATGTGAGAATGAAGTGAGATGAGCCATGTAGAAATATCTGGGACGGCACATTGCACATTAAATGTGTTCTGATGGTAGTTCTCTATGTAATTCATTAAAAGAATCAAGAAACACAGTACAGGGGAAAGGAGAACAGATGAAAGAACTGAGGCTGAAGATTGCTGGAGTTTGGGCAGTAAGTGAAGACCCCAGCATCTAGTTTTTTCCATTGACTGTGGGGACCTGTTAAACAGTATCAGTAGACTGAACTATCTGGAAATACGTTTTGTTAAAAAAAAATCTCTGTGTTTGAATCTATTCATCTCATATTTTCAGATAATATAATCTCTATGCTTGTGATTTAATCTAGCAATGGTCACTTTAACGCTGAACAAGTTAAATTGTCCGTTTGATCACAGTTCCTAAACTACACATCTGTGGACATGTTCCCTTCTATTTTTGATTCATTAAAATTACTTTTGCATCCATGGCATTTTCATGACTCCCTGATATATGACTTCAGGCATTGGGAAGCAGATAAAAGGTTTCTAGCAGCTTGGGAAGGATGAATTTGTCTTGGAAAAGATTACATCTTGATGTATTGTGATTGAATCTCCTGGAAAACATTGTATGAACTGTCAAGCTTTGGTACCTGTTCGCAGTGTCTGATGTTAGGTATCTAATGTGTATCACATTTATGTGATGTGAGTTGCTGTTACTTTCAAGGTCATGTACTGCATTTCTGTTCCAACTCATGATAACCATAGAGGGTGTGTGAGAACAACCACATCTTCCTGACTTTAAATAAAGTTTGTGTTTGCGACTGAAAACTAATAAAAAAAACCTACTTATCTTCACTTAGGGCTGCAATCACTTTGAAACATTCAGATTTGAAGGTAAAAGTGAGTCAAAATAACTTGACGTCTCTTTTTGCTTCTTTCTATCTTGTCAGAGCCAGATGATATTAACAACTTTTCTATTCTCTTGTGAGTGTTCTCACACCTCTTCCAAATCTTTGTTCAAATGTCTCCTTCTCAGGGTGCCTGGGGGGTTTCGGCTCAGGTCCTGATCTCATGGTCCTGAGACCAAATTCCCTGTCCTGCTTTGAGCTCCACAGGGAGCTTAAGTGCTTAAGACTCTCCCTCTCCTTCTGCCCCTCCCCACCTAAAACAAATACATAAATCTTAAAAAACAACAATAACAACAACAACAAATTATAAATTGTTTCCTTCTCAAGGCCTACCTTGAATATCCTTTAAAAATTCCCTATACGCTCCTGCATTCATATCTCCCTTACCCTCTCCTAATTTTTTTCATAATGGTTGTCACCTTCTGCTTGTCATATCCTTTACTTATTTATTCTGTCTGTTGCTATAAAGAGTCACTAGGAATCCTTGCTGGTTTTGCCCACTGATATGTCCTAAGCAGAGAAGTGTGCTCGGTACAAAGTGGACATTCAGGAGCGCCTGGGTGGCTCAGTGGGTTGAAGCCCCTGCCTTCGGCTCAGGTCATGATCTCAGGGTCCTGGGATCAAGCCCCGCATCCGGCTCTCTCCTCAGCGGGGAGCCTGATTCCCCCCCCCCCGCCTCTGCCTGCCTCTCTGCCTACTTGTGATCTCTGTCTGTCAAATAAATAAATTTTAAAAAGTGGACATTCAATAAATACATATTTGAATGAGTAAATGAATGAACATGTCTCATAAGAGCCTCTAAGAAAATTCTTGACTTGATTTGATAGTAGTCATGAGGACACCAGCTAATCCCAAGGGAAAATGGTGTTCACTCTTAACAATATTTTGGGTGATGACTTTCTGAAGAATATGTTCTCTAAGCAGCACCAGTTTGTATTCTTTCTTCTTTCCAGGTAATCTGTCCATTTCTAGGTTTAATTCTAAAATGCCTGTTCAGGCGCCCAGGTGGCTCAGTCGGTTAAGTGGCTCACTCTTGATTTTGGCTCAGGTTATGGTCTCATGATCATGGGGTGGGGCTCCATACTCAGTGGGGAGTCTGCTGGAGATTCTCTCTCTCTCTCTCTCCCTCTACCCTCCCCCCCCAATAAATAAATACATCTTTTAAAAATAATAAAATTAAATGTATGTTCATTTCTTTGTAATGCTTTAACATTATTCATGATTTATAATACCCTGGTATCTTAAGATAGAACATCTGTACAGTACAACAAAGATGAAAAAACAAACAACATTCTTTGCATCACCCAAAGAAAGATCTTCAGATCTCTGGGTCTAAATTCCAATGTTTGGATTCTACCATGACAGTGCTGTTGTTAAATGTTGTTCATATACTCTGAAAGACTTAAGGAAATTAAATAACTGAATTTTTTTTAATAGATAAACAAAGTAATAGGAAATACCAAAAAACAGTGACATGCTTAGAAGTAATTCAATGGCACTGAAGAAATGCGAGCAGAAAATGCCCCCCACATACCCCAGCATTTCAGGGCTATGGTTTCAAAATATGGAGAATTTATATATGCCTTCCCAGATCACCAAGATTTACATAAAGGAAATTTGCTTAAGTGAAACTGAGGGGGGAGAAAAAGAGATGAGTGCAAACAAGCTGGAGGGAGGTTAATTGTGAAGTGTGCTTTCAGGAGTTGTACAAGGGCCAAATCTCCTTAATTAAACCTTTGGAATCAAAAGTTTCAGTTTTAATAAATTTATTCCCTACCAAAACCAGATTCATTAAGAATATTCAAACAGGTCAAAACTGATGCAATTGACTTAACAAACAAAGAACCCAAACTAAAAAGAGAAACAAACAAAGGATTTTAATAATCCACGTTTGTTCAAGAGCAAAGGAATTCACTGGACTGTTGGCTTCTTCATCTACATTTTATTTTTATAACTATTTATCAAAGCCCTACTTATTTCACAAAAGATGTGAGGTGGCTTATGACAAAAGATACATGAAACTAAAATAAACAA
This sequence comes from Taxidea taxus jeffersonii, assembly GCA_003697995.1. Classification (NCBI taxonomy): domain Eukaryota; kingdom Metazoa; phylum Chordata; class Mammalia; order Carnivora; family Mustelidae; genus Taxidea; species Taxidea taxus. Next base: position 16,428 of record RCUC01129054.1, on the reverse strand, counting down.
AATGGCAAAAAAGGACTAAAAAATTATACAAAAAGAACCTTATGAGAACCTTCAAAGTTTCTCTGAAATAAACCTTAGATTTGGCCCTAAGCCTCCTGGCAGCCTTATCTAAAAGTAAACACATAATCAGTTGTATCATTCTCATTATCAAAAGAAAGAATCACATGAGTTTTTGAGAAGAGAAAAAAGCTTTTTATAGCACTGAATTATACAAGAAAGAGCTCACTGAAATTTTATATAAAAGATAGAAAGTGATTTCTAAAATAACATTCTCAACAGCATTTTTATAGTAAGTGCACTGGCTTATTTTATATGACTACTTCTTTTTTAATTTAAATTCGATTAGCCAATATGTAGTATGCTGTTAGTTTTTGAGGTAGTGTTCAGTGATTCATCTGTTGCATATCACCCAGTGTTCATTAGATCAGGTGCCCTCCTTAATGCCCATCACTCAGTTATCCCATCTTCCCATCCCTCTCCCTTCAGCAACCCTCAATGTGTTTCCCACAGTCAAGAGTCTCATGGTGTGTCTCCCTCTCTGATTTCTTCCCATTCAGTTTTCCCTCCCTTACCCTCCGGTCCTCTACATATTCCACATATGAGTGAAACCATATGATAATTGTCTTTCTCTGCTTGACTTATTTCACTTAACATAAACCCCTCCAGTTCCATCCAAGTCAATGCAAATGGTAGGTGTTCATCCTTTTTGATAGCTGAGTAGTATTCCATTGTATTATATGACTATTTCTTGTAATATTTTTAAAGTACAAATGGGTGACATGATCAGAAATAAGTACAAGTTCCTTTGGGAGCACGGAATAAGGATACTTAGGGCTAGGTCTGCGATCCTTCCTGGAGACAATATAGGACCTTGAGATGTATGAATTAGCCAGGTGAAGACAGGCAGGAAGGGCACTTGCAACAGAGCAAACTGTAGGTCAGTGGAGTACTCTGATGTTCATGTAGTTATGACATAATTAATGAATAATTTCTTGTTTATACAAGTAACTCAACAAAAGATACAACTACTACCATTCTATGCAACTGGGCAATCCCATCTCAAACTAAATTTGGCTTGGTTCCTACAAGAAGAGATGAAAATGGGGGAAAAAAAAAACCTACATGTGGGTCACATAGTATAATATGCTCACAGCTGCCCTTCAAACCCTGGCAACATTTTTAAAATACAGAAAGGCCCTGAGATGGGTTTGGGAAAGCCTAGAGTCCTCAAAAGACCATGAATTGGGTCCTTCTTTAGAAGATAGAGCTTCAGGTTTCCCTCACTTTGTTTCTCTCATTTGAAAGCTTTAGTTTCTTGATATTACTGTCTGAAAACTATCCCATATTTTATGAGACAATACTCCTCAAAATTCTTTAATCTCTGTACTACTGTACTCAGGCAAAGCAAATAAACAAATATAATTTCTAGGAAGGCTGATGCTGACTTCGAAGAGAAATCAGTAAAATATCAGGCTTTTATTAACAATTACATACAAAGTATTTTTTACTACAAACACAAATATATCTGTGTTTGCATTTTGTAGAAATGAATAGTTGTTTAAAGTCCAACTGGAATGCATTCTTCAATTACGTTACATAAGACAGCATTTGCCTACCCATATCATAGGATATCAATTGGGGTTATATGCAAAAGGTCATGCAAACTAGGAAGTTTCAGTTTTAAAAAAGTAAATTAAACAGCTTTTCTGCTATAGAAAAATTTCAAAACACCACAGTCTCATATATCTCTAAGAATGCCTTCTAGTATTTTCCAACCTACTTTGACAATGGAAACATTTGTTTCACTATATGTTGCAAAGACCCAGACTAGTAGTTCATGAAATACACTTTGGGAAGCAGAGTCTCAAGAGGAAGAATTATACATAGAGGTAGAAAATCTTGCTCTCAAACAAAGTCTTTACAATCTTTGAACCCAATTGCATCACTAATGGACTAATAGCAAATATTCATAAAGTAGCCTCTGACTTTATATTGCAATGGGAAGAGAGGCAACATATTTTTGGAAAAATGTAGAGTTAAATCAATATTCTTTCTAAAATATGGACTGTCATGTTTTAACCTTTAAAGCTTAAAGTAGTTTGAACATACTTCTCTGAGGTGAAATAGGCCCTGATATGTTTGAATTTTTAAAATAAAGGCAAAAAGCAGATAATATTCCTATGAAACATTTTATTGGTTTAATAACTCACACCCAGTGTCCGTTGAATTTGAAGATCCACATTTTTACTTATTTCCTTGGAGATTATCAGTTTTCCTCTGTCATAAAGAAAGCTCATGTCACTGCACAAGTGCAAGTAAGTTCTTCCAGAAAGAAAAACTGCTTATGAAACATGCCAATATTTTATGCTCCAACTGAGACATCTGTGCACACAATTGACATTCAGAACTCCCTGGCACATATTATTTTATAAGCCTTTGCATATTTAGCTTTCAAACTCTATTATTATTGTATTTAAAAGAAGTGAAACTTTTTTTTTTTTGCCCAAATATTATCCACCACCTTTGAAATGCTAAAGTGAGAGCCTTTGAAATGAGTTTTGGAAAAAACCTTGAATAACGCACATCATAGATATGTAACACTGAAATGAATTCACTCAGTCACTGCCCTTTAACAGCTGTGTTTCTTCTTATAACCTTTAATTTTAATATTTGCCACTGTATTTTAGTGTAGCTACACAGCCTTCTCTATGAATATGCTTTCTGGATTAGATGGGGATGCAGAATATTTTTCCATAATAAAGTAGTCATCTGGATCGAATTGTCAGAGTCTAATCCTCACAACAGCACTCTTATTGGTTTTGTGAAATGAACAAAGACATCTACTTTGACACACTCAGAGTAGGATTAATACATCCTTCAAATCTCCTGATCACTCCAAAGATTAACCAAAAAATCGCTGCTAACTTTAACCAAAAGACCAGATGTGGAATAATCTTCTGTTTTTCCAGTGAGTGTTGAAAGGCAGAATTAAACAAATGGAGACACATATATATAAATGAGGTTTACATATCCATCTCTCTTTATATATATTTAACTTTGCTTCAGTAGTTTGAAAAGTGACATATTGTTTTTCAAGTTAGAATGATGAACAAGTAATGAGTAAAAACTACTTTGAAGATGATTTATGCTATATTCACTCATATTAGAGATAATCTTTCTTACTATTTAAGTTTTATATTTTCTCAGGAATAAAAGTTAAAGATTAAGCTTCTTTTTCCCTCATGCATAACCTTTATGCTATTCTATTCTCAGCTCCCATTTGTTTCTAAACAATACCTTACACAAATCAAAATCTTGGTCCAATTCCTTAATGTTTATCAGAGTAGATGTTGTCCTATATGCTATGAATAGAACTGATGGTTGGTCAGTTAATTTAAGAAAGAAAATAAAATTGGATTAAGGAAATTATACATATGTATACATGCACTAGCTATCTACAAATATACATTAAATGTTGAAACTTAAAACACAAAATCTAAACATGTTATAGCTTATAAATTGCCCTCATTCATAAATCTTTTGATGTTAGTACCAAGGCTTTTCTTTTTAGTATGGTTTTGCTGATGGGAGGTCTCTGAAGTCTTTCTTGCATGAATCACATACATAATGTATCTTCTGTGATTTCAAGTTCTGATTTCATTAAAATGGAATGAAAACTTAAAACACGTTCAAAGCAATCCAAGTGCAAAATCCTTGTACTTAATGATAGATTGGCTGATTGATTGCAAGTCCCCTTCTGTCTGCCACATAGTAGTCTGACAGCATTTAAAAATTGTTTATTGTGAAACATCAAATACACAAAGTGTCAATAAAAACATAGGTATCATTTAAGGAATAAAAATATGACTAACACTGATGTATAACAACCAGGTTAAGAAATAGAATATTACCAGTACCTTAAGAGCCCCTTTTATTACACACCCCAGAGGGAACCATGAGGCCAACTTTAATGATAATCATTCTCTCAGTTTTCTTTACAGTTTCGCTGTCCCATATATGTGGTTAAATAATATCTTTAGTTTTGCTTTTTACTAATTTTTTTAATAAATGGACTAAAGCTGTAAGCATTTTTCTGTGAATTGCTTTTCTTCTGTTTCCTGAGGGTGCACACAACTGAGGGGGAGGACACTTCACATGAAATTCTACAGTCAGGTTTTGTTGTTGTTGTTTTGAATACACAGATTTTTATGAATACAAATCTAAACTCATATGAATGCAGACTTTTGGTTATATGTTTTCAAGGAAGAATTTTTCCCCTCTGTAACATGACAGGATTTATTTCATTTTCACCCTTACTCTGATGGAGTGCCAGTTTTTATAGGGGATCTTATGATAGAAACCTCCCCTTTAACATGCCTAGTCTGTATATCCTGTCCCCCACACCCTGTGAAGTTACCACAATACAGGTTCAAGTTCTCCAGAGTTCAGCAGAAACTGTCAGAGGCAAAGCTGGCGTTGATACTTGCATATGTCCAGGGATTCCTGGTTTTACTTCATTTCTGGGTATGGTATGTGAATTACTTTGGCGATAACTCACTGACATATTTTTTAAATGCCTCTGTATTTTTTTCTTTTTAAAGTAGATTTATTGTGATTTAAATCACAGGCCATAAAATGTATTCCTTTAATATGTCCAATCAATGATTTTTAGTACTTTTATAATTGTGCAACCGTCACCACTATCTAATATGGGGACACATTCTTCATTCCCAAAAAGACCCTTTACCTGTTAGCAGTCATTCTCCTCTCCTCCCACTTGCCTGACCTAGGCAATCTATGGATTTGCCTCTGGACATTTCCTAGAAATGCAGTCATAAAACACGTGGTCTTTTGTGACTGTCTCCTTTCACTGAATTAATGTTTTCTAGGTTCTTCAGTGCTGTAGTATGTATCAGTACTTTGGTCCCTTCATTGACAATTAATAATCCCTTAAAACAATATTTTGTTTATCCACTCATCCATTGATGACACTGAAATGTTTCTGCTTTCAGCTATTATGAATAATGGTGCTATGAATATTCATGGTTACATTTTCCAGTGCGTATACGTTTTCACATAAATTCTGTTTAACTTTTTGAGGCACTTCCAGACTGTTTGTTAAAATGGCTGTGGCATTTTACTCTCCCACCAGCAGTATATGAAGGTTTCAATTCTTCCACATGCTTGTCAACACTTGCTATTGTCTGTCTTTTTGATTCCAGACATTCTAGTATGTGTGAAGTGATTTTATTTCCCTAATGACTACAGATATTGAGCATTTTTTCATGTGCTATTGACCATTTGTATACATTCATTGGTGAAAAATTTATTTAGATTGTCCATTTTAAAATTGGTTTGTTTGTTTTTGAGAGAGAGAGGAAGAGAGAAAATCCCGAGCATAGGTGTGGGGCTTGATTTCACAAACCTGAGATCACAACCTAAGCCAAAATCAAGAGTAGGATGTTTAACCAACTGAGACACCCAGATGCACCATAATTGTGTTGTCTTTTCATTATTAAGTTGTGACAATTCTTTATGCATTTTAGATACAAGTCCTTTATCAGATATATGATTTGCAAATATTTTGTCCCATTCTACGGGCTATTTTAATGGTTAATTTTAAGGGAAAACTTGACTGGGCCAGAGTGCCCAGATTATACATGATTTTTGGATGTGTATCTGGGGGCATTTCTAGATGAGATTAGCAATTGAATCAGTGGACTTGGGAAAGTAGATTGCCCTCCCCAATGTGAGCGGACATCATTCAATCTCTTGAGGACCTGAATAAAACAAAAGAAGGAGGAAGGAGGATTTCCTTCTTCTTCTTCTTTTTTTTTTTTTTGGCCTCACTTCTTGAGCTGGAATAGCTCATCTCATCTTCTCCCACCATTGGACTCAGAGTCACATCATCATTTCCCTAGTTCTCTGGCCTTTGGGCTCAGACTGAGTTATACCACCAGCTTTTCCCGTCTCCAGCTTGCAAATGACAGGTCATGGGCCTTCTCAGTTTCCATAACTGCCTCAAGTAATTCCTCATAATAAATCTCTCTCTTCTCTCTGGAGATAGATAGACAGACAGACAGATAGATAGATAGAGACACAGACATAAACATACAGATATACATACATAAATGTATCTCCTATTTGCTTTGTGGGTCTTTTACTCTAGAGATCCCTAAAAGCAGCTCTTTTTTCATTTTATTGATAGTGGCTTTTTTGAATCACCAAAGTTTTTTATCTTGATGATGTTTATTTATTTTTTCTTGTTGCTTGTGGTTTTGGTGTCATATCTAAGAAATTTTTGCTTAATCCAAGATCATAAAGATTTACATTGTTTTTTGTTCCTATGGACTTCACGTTTTAGTTCTTAATTTAAGTCTATGAACCATCCTGAGTTTACTTTTGTGTATGATATGAGGTAGGGGTCTAATAGCATTTTTTGCATGTGGATATCCACTGGTCCTAGCATGATGTTTGAAAAGACTGTTTTCCCTCTTTGAACTGTCTTGGCATTTTGTTGAAAATAATTTGTTAACGTTAGGGTTTATTTTTCGAGTGTCAATTCTGCTCTATGGTTCTTTTTTTTAAAGATTGTTTATTTATTTATTTGACAGACAAGTAGGCAGAGAGGCAGGCAGAGAGAAAGAGGAGGAAGCAGACTCCCTCCGAGCAGAGAGCCTAACACGGGACTCGATCCCAGGACCCTGGGGTCATGACCTGAGCTGAAGGCAGAGGCTTTAACCCACTGAGCCACCTGGGTGCCCATGTCCTATGGTTCTTTATGTCTTTGCTCATGCCCGTACCACGTGGTTCTTATTTTTGTAGCTTTTTAGGAAGTTTTGAAATCCTCCTTTTTATTTTTAAATCTAGCATTTTTGTTATTTTAGTCAGGAGGACTTTTCAGTATGTTTCATCTACATACTGCCATAAATCTAAATCAATCACTATTTATTTATTCATTTATTTGTAGCAGAATGCCTTCAGTAAGAACTTCAAATTTCTTTCATTTCTCATAATCTATTTCAGGTATACAGAAAGATATTTAAAAATGCAGCAACCATGTAGTCTCCATCTAGCTTAGAAAATAACATAATTTAAGTCCCCGTATATACCTTTTCAGTCACACTTCTCTAAATTTCTTCAATGATGATCACCATCCTGAATTTATGTTTATCATTCCCAAGAATATCTTATACTCTTATTTGCCATCATTTCCAACTGCCTGTTCTCTTGCCATCCTCTGCTACAGAGGCTATAACACTAAATCCTTGACACCCAACTTCTTTTGACAATCTGAAAGTCCATAGACTCAGACATGACTAATGAGCATGGGAAAGTCTTTGGGTAGTGTGACTTTTCCCAAATGAAAGTAAAGACTTGCTATAGACAATCCTTTTTGCTTTTCATAATTTTTCCCTTCCATTTCTCCATTTTGGGACATAGGCATGATGCTGAGGTAATTCTCTTGTCACCACAAGGAGACAAGAATGAAGAAGAAAATTTCTGTTTTTTCATGGCAGAAATGAAGATGGAAATGGCCTGTGTACCTGATAGCATGGGTGGACCAAGTTAGGACTGCCCACCTCAGACCCCTTGTTGCATGAGGCATTTGCAGCATTGCATTTTCATCATCCAAGATGCCATGGATTGTAAGACACATTATTTTATATATCATTAAGAAAGAAAAAAGGTGCTGATAACTACAATAATATAATGTTTTCTTTTCACATCATCGTCAATGATAACCTAATTTCATAAACAAGAAAATTTGAAAAACGTGTTTCTAGGAGTCAGTAAAATATTTTTTAAAAATCCTTCTTTTTTTAAATGTCTGTTAGTTGAGTTCTCAAATATTTGCAATTGAACAGCTTCCTAATTGATGCCATTAAGTTGATGCCAATAAGTAGTTGCCAATAAGTAGACAAATTTAGATTGAAATTAATGTATCTGAAAGCAGGTAGGGAAGAAAATCGGGCTTTGCTAAGAAATCTGCTTTTTGCTCTAGGTCAGCAATCCAAAATGGCTGAGACCCAGAAATCTGCAGGCATGTTGTGTCAGACCTGGGCCTGTTTATTGGCAGATATATTCCTTGCCCTTTTCTTGCCTGAGATGTAAGGCTCCAGGCTATGTTCCCCCACCTTCTGGGTCAGCTGAGTTCAGCCAGTGAGATGTGTTGCCTGGACAGTGGGAGAAGAGAGGAGGGACAAATTGTATTCCTTCTCCTCTCCCTCTGTCATCAGTGGCATCTCCGCGACTGAAACCGCTCACCAGAACTGGCCCCTATACAACAGGTCAGCCAATGTTGCAGCTTCTGCTTAGTGATGCCTGGCCCCCTGTCTTTTTGTTCTTCCATCCTAGGAGTCTTAGCGGCTTCCTGTTTTTGCTCATCTCAGGATGATGGCCTCACAATCCCTTATTTGGCTTCTCAGCTCATCCATCATCTGTGTAACCTATGCCTTGCATTAAAATCTCTCTGACACTTGGGTTATTTAAAGTGGGTTTTTGTTTCCCTGACTAAGAACCAGGGATACTTTTGGAAAAGGTGAATTCTCAATCCTAGGCTAAAAGTACTGCATGCCAAGTCAAACAGATGGGATTCATAGCAGGAGATATGACTGAAACTTGAGAACTCAAGTGTGATTCCCTGGGCCCCTCCCCAGCACCAAATGTAATATATTCCCGGAGGATGGGGTGATTATTCCCATTGTAAAATGCAGCTGGCATGCATCCTGAGGAAAGTGGGGAGTTTTTTATACTTCTCCTCTCCAGGTCATTTACTTGAAAACCAGGGACAAAATAATCTTTACTCTTCTTATTCAGTAGGAAGTGATCAACACATGTTAGTGTGTCTTCCAAAGAGAGCTCATTATTACCTCTTTCACTCTCTACTTGGATACATTGGGAAAAATAAACATCTTTTGGACTTAGAATGCTGGTTCATCTTGACCCAACAGGGAAAAGTTTACCCACATAGGTGCAACAGGATTGCCTCCTTATGGGGAGGAGGTGAGGGTTTGGATTAGTGATATTTTGAAATTGAAAATATGGGAAAAACAGTGTGTGTGGAAATCGAACAGCCAGAAAGGGACAATAGACATCTGTGGTTTTATTTTACACCTCTTTCTCTCTCGCTTGCTCAATCTCTCTCTCACCCTCCCTCTTGTCCTTCCTTTCTTCTTTTCTTTCTTTTTCTTCTTTCTTTTTTTTCTTTGACAATAGCAACCTGATTTTCCTTGGGGAAATCACCTCTTCCCCACTCTGAGTTCATGTGGTTTGGTGGTAGTAACACTAACTCTGCCTCCAGGGAAAAGCATTTGACTCAGTCCTGGCCAATTAGAACACCGATTCTTCTTGGCCAAATCAAAGCTTTTTGAGATGCAAAGCTCAATTTTTTGAAAGGAAAGCATTCATTCTTGTTTATGTTGGACTTGGAGTTGTGAGGATGTAAGCCTGGAGCTTTTAGCAACCGTCTTGCCACCATGACAGCTGGGCCCGCCTGAGAATGGATTCAAGGCACAGGGAAGCAAAGGTGAGAAACAGAAAAGATCCAATTCTCTCTCTCTTTTTTTTTTAGATTTTACTATTCACTTGACAGAGAGAGATCACAAGTAGGTAGAGAGAGGAGGAAGCAGGCTCCCCGCTGAGCAGAGAGCCCGATGCGGGACTCCATCCGAGGACCCCGAGATCATGACCCGAGCGGAAGTCAGCGGCTCAACCCACTGAGCCACCCAGGCGCCCCAAAAGATCCAATTCTTGATGACATGGTTTACCTGCGGGATTTGGCTGTGCCTAAACCCAGAACTACCTTGTAAACTTTTTAGTTGTGTCAACCAGTGAATTATTTCCCTAAGCCTATCTGAGATGTGTTTTTTCCCTCTTTCTCTTTTCCTTCTTCTTTCCCTCCCATATGCAGAAAGAACCCTAAATATTATTTTTTTAAAAGTATGCTTATGTATATCCTCGAGCTGAAGATGACTTAAATTTGGTTAAAAGAGAACTTAAAGGCTATTTCTATAAATAAACAAAAGCCTTCTTCTTCTTCTTCTTCCCCCTCCCCCTCCTCCCCCTCCTCCTCGCCCTCTTCCTCCTCCTCCTCCTTTTTAGATTTTATTTTTAAGTAACCTCTACAGCCAACATGGGGCTTGAACTCACCACCCTAAGATCAAGAGTCGCATGCTCCACCAACTGGGCCAGCCAAGTACCCCAATCCTCTTATTATTACTGCATGCAAGGCAGTGACTACAGCATTTGTTTTTAAAAATCTAAGGTCAGTGTGTTTTGTTAACTCCCATGATACAATGTTTTAGTTATGTTAAAGCTGCCAGTGAAGTTGGTCCTAGGCCAGTACCTGTACTTTGTCTAGTATAGCTTAGAAAGTATATTTAAAAGATGTTACACTATCATTTAAACTCACAAACGTTCATTAATATATACCCATGGTGGACACGATTCAAAGTACTGGTTTCCTTCTTCCTAGCAGGCAAATTTTTCTTTATGAAATTCTATGATCTCACAGGAAAATGACCTTTTAATATCACATTCCAGCTTTCAGCCTTTAGGACTTGATTTGTATTTGGTCGGTGGGCTCATCATCGACACTGCCCGTTTGTGAACAGTCCAGTTCTAGCTTACTATGAGGAGCTCTCTCCTTCCTGTTTTAATTTTAAAGGAGATGGCTGCTTTGTGACGTAAGGTTGACTGAAAACCTGAAGATTTTCAAGAGGTTGAACAGTGATTTCTCTAGTTTAAAAATTATAATGCTATTTGAGTTTTTTTATGTGGTTAATTTTCTATTTAGCTTTGAAAAAAATCAGAATTTTATAGCTGAAAAGGAATATGGAGCTATTTCAGCCCCATGTTCTCATTTTTGGGTGAGGAAACAATAGTCACAGAGACAGCAAATGGAAATAGATAAAATGTTAAAGAATTTGAACTGCCTTTGTCAACAGCATGGGAAGAAGCAGAGCTCCTGGTTTATTTGTACGTGTTTTTACTCTCATCTCTTCTCTCAAGTCTGCTTCCATGGGTACACACTGGGACTCACAGGCAATTTTAGAATTACACATTTCTTTCTCTTAATATGTGTGTATTTTCTTTATTTTTATCAATGTTGATTTTCTTTCTTTACTATCGAACTTTCCAGAGTCACTGGATAAGGACCATACAGAATGTCAATTTTATCATTGCTCCATGAATAACACGAGTAAAGAGGATAATGCCACACTTCTTTCTGGCGGGGGGGGGGAGGGACAGTGGAACCCCAGCAACATACTTCAACAGAGGAGCAAGAACCTTGGTAGGAACGGCTCCTATCACCTCCTTCCACTTTTTACTTAACCTCTTTGACTCTCAAGAAGGAATGCGTAGATGTGTTCCCATAAAGCTGTGTTTACCGGGCCTTGTGTTCATTCAGACTGGCCTGAACAAGTGCCCAGGCAAAAGCCCACCATGCCTGAGGCTTAGGGAGCGTGTCTTTGGTATTTAGTGGTGCTGTAGACAAAATTTTAATACAAACCTTCTAAGTGGACTAACGAACATTGAAAGAAGACAAGGCAGCATTTCACTAGTAGGAGAAGCTTCCCAGAGAATAAATCTGCCCATCACTATTAATAGTTCTCAGAACTTTCTGTGATATAGCAACAATATTGTTAGTGACTGAAAGTATGATTTCATACAAGAGAACCACTTCCGAATGTTTTAAAACTATTTTTTAACACATGAAATTACACACAATACAAAATCTTTGTTTTACAAGTTGAAATCTTTACAGTCATGGGTGCAGTTACAGTAATGCAAGTAGTATTAGTGCATTCACTTAGAGCAGGGTTCTTCATTGGGCTTAACACAAAGCCAAGAATGAATTATTTGCCCAAACTGCTTTCTAGTCTTTGAAAAAAAAAAAAAAGAAAAATGACTTCTACCTCCTGTAATAATATGTCAGAATGATAAACAATGCCAACAATTAAGTAGTCTGGTATCTATAAACGGGAGATTGGATTCCAATAGCTTTTACGTTGTAAATCTTAAAGTTTTAGCCATATTCTGTCTATCGAATTATCATCATCTTAGCTTTCAGGAAAATTACGTCATCTTTGGTCATAGGCTGCCGAAACACAGAAACTATAGACTACACCATTTTTTTCCCCAAGGAATCCTGTTTTTTAATGAATAGCTGAATAAATAGACATTAATTATGAAATTCACATTAAGATAGAAGAAAATCCAAACATTCTGATTGCTTTATCTCTTAAATTTGATAACTACTACAAAACATACTATTTATGTTAGGGTAGAGAAAAGCTGAAGCACAGGAGTGTAACTGGGAAGTGCTGGCTGTTATGTACAGTAACATGAAGGAGTCATAAAATAAAAGTGTTTGTATGTACATATTTTTTCCTTTTCTTGCATGGAGAAACACTGTTTTATAAAATGGGAAAACACACAGTAGACCACATGCAACAAGGACAATACGAAGTACACAGCAGTAGGATCAAATAAAACAAAAGAACTAAAGGTTTAAAAATAATTTGGGAGAGGGAAAAAAAAAGAAAAAAATTGAAACCTGGAATGCTTTGTTCTTGAGGTTTCAGAATATAAATTTGCCACACAAGCTTCTTGATAGTTTTCAAAAGTTCCCACTTGACCTCTTACGGTTTAAGTGTAGAGCTAAAAATAAACCATCATATTATACAAAACTTTGTATATTAGCATACAAAAGGTAACAATTTACTTTTTGTATAAAATATAACCTTTTGATAGTATATTTATTTCACATATGTATAAATATAACCCAAAGAATATGTTTTAAGTATTTCTACCAAAATATTCTTTACAAAAGTTTACAAAAGAAGTAATTTATTCATATTTACAACCTAGCACAGAAAAGATTCCGGGCCAGTGACGTTGGTATTGTGTAAAAGAAGAAGAGTACTTCTAGACAGTTTAAAGGTTGACAGAGGGCTTTGTAGGACTTTCAAAATATGATCTTTTTTAGAACAGATATTGAAAGACTGAGTTATCAAATGAGTCCCGTTAAATTACACCTGATAATTGACTATGCGGGTGTATACCTAAAAAGGCTGAAGATAACTTATGTTCTTCCATAATGAGGAAAATGATAGTGATATTTTGCATCCATTCCAAATCAGCACACGTCCTCTCCCTCTTATAGCTGATCTGTGTGTGGGTTCTGAGGTGATAGGACTCAACAAAAACTCTTTGTTTGATACAGTGCTCAGCCCTGCGGGAGAAAACCTGGATATACAGGTCCATCTAGCATGTGGTGACGATACATCACATCAGGGAGCCAAGAATGGATACATTGCTACTGGAACGGATCACATTTTCTTTAGCTGTTCACCCAAATATTCCCAAATCAGGACAGATTGTTTTCTCTCTCAATTATGCTTTCCTTCAAACCCTGTCAAATAAATCTGTACCCAACCATACCCACCATTTCTTGTCCTGATCTTCTGTTTCTTATCTCCAATCAAAACAAGATACCTTCTTCTCTCCATTTTCTTACAAATCAGTTTCTGGGCATCAAAATAAGCAGGGAAGACAAAGCTTAATTTCACTCAACATGGGAACTAACCAGCAGGCATCATCACAATAAGCAACACCCCAGGTTATCTGTGGCTAGATAAATCTCCTTTGTAGCCATGTCCACTGGGATGTTTTCTTTTTGAAATCGTGAAATCTGATGCAGACAGGTATGCACCAATATTTCAGTATGATTAGAACAAGTTGTGATTGTATCTAAGACTTGGAAATGGACTCGGGAATGGGTTGTGGAAACCCTAAAAAAAGTTGGAGAGCTCTGCAATCTTGTCTCATCACTGGACACAGCATGTGACTGAAGTATGGGACTGAAGTATGAAGTGGGAAAACTGAGTGAGAGGTGAATCTGGGGAAGAAATTCTATAATCCATTGGATGTTCTCTAGTTTCTCGGGCTCTCCTCTACTTGCAGTACTATCTGGTTACTCCAAACAAGCCTATGACATCTCAATCTACCCTGGACATTTTAGGAAAACTAAAGGAAAAAAGAGTGGGAAGATTAAACCACACTGACTACCTATTAGAGCAAACGAAGGAATCTGTTGCTTGTTGCTGGGAACTGGTACCTCCATATGATGTGTGGTTTAATAAGTGACAAGCTCTATTACCTTTCTTTCAGGGAGGAAAGGAGCTCAGGAAGCCTATTTTACACAACTGATTACACATTAACATCACAGTTGTTTGGGCAAACTGGATACTGTGTCCTGGAGTTTAGATGGGAAAGAGTGATCCCAAGATTTTACTTTTGGATTGGAGACTTAAAACAACCATTTGAGCCAAGCACTGCAGTTACTTTCTGCTTCCACATGTAAGCCAAGGTATCTTCATGTAGTCCAACTAAAAGTCAAGAGTTTGGCCTTTACGGCGTCCTTGTAAAATACTGCCTTTTAGTGTGTGGAGTTTATTAATTGTCTCCCTCTTCTCCTTTAGGAGTTGTTTCCCAAGATCTCATCAAGATTGATGTCTTTCATCCAGTCGTCATTACCAGGCTCTGTCTTCAATAAGGAATCAATGAAATCAGCATCGCTGTTCAGGGCAGGGCCCATGTTATCCGTCTGTTGGTTGAGAAAGTCAAAAGCTAAGTCACCACTGTGGTCGGTTCCTTGAAAAGCCCTGGAACTTTGGTTGGGTGAAGGGAAACTGCCTGGTGTCAGGGATGGCGCCTGGCTTATGCCTGTCCTCGACTGACTCAATCCTGTTGCTGACTGGTTCAAATTAGGCAATATTTGTGTGCTGAGCTGATTGGGTCTGAGGTTCAGACTTCTCAGTGGACCCATGGTTTGTCCGTTTAATGGCTGGCTCATTTGGTTCATGGGTCTCATCTGCACCGCTGGTGTTAACTGGTTAGGAGGAGCCACTGGCCTCTGGGAAAACTGCTGGCTGCCTACTGCCTGTGGCAGGGACTGGTTTGGAGTATAGGCAGCAGGCGTCCCTGTGGGGAAGCGGACCGCCGTGGACTTCAGGGCTTCCTGCTGTTTGGTTGTTGCTTCTTGAGAGGCCCAGTTTGGTGGTGTTGAGCTGGACGTGATCATTACGTTCGACGTTCTCTGTGCTGGCATGCTGGCCATGGTATGGGTTAAATTTGGTCTTAGTTGTTGTGAATTGCTAACAGGTCCAGCTCCAAAAGTGGCCACGTTATTATTATTACTTGCCCCTAAGGTAGGTTGCCGTGGCATCAGAGGGTTGCTTTGATTTGCTATCAGTTGGTTTGGGTTCCTCTGCTGGGTCAGCTGAGTCACTCCCGAAGGGACGCCGTATGTGCCAGGCTGGCTGCAAGGCAGAGTTCCATACATCCCCATGTTCTGAATTCCTGTGGGTAATGATGGCATTCTTGTGCCATGGGAAGTAGACATGAGGCTGGAGTTCGAAGTCAAAATGGTATGTGTTGAAACTGGGTTTGCCAAAGCCTGGTTAGAGTTTAAACTTACGGTAGATGAGCCACCTGAGGAAGAGAAGATAATTATATTAGTTCATAACCACAGGCTTTATAGCAATTTGCAATAATTTATCCACTCTGAAACTGTTTTCAGGTATAAAACAAATGGAAATAACCATCATAGCATCTTTTATAAAAGGAGTAAGACAGCTTTGAGAGGCAAGTATCCCCTAGGTCATCCCTTAGTCAAGATTTTATATATTATAGAGAAAAAGGCATAAAATGGCTCTAGCTTTTAGGTTTTACTTCTGGAGTCACTGAGGGGAGGTGATAGTCAATCTTTCTTTCATTTTGAATTAGCTTTATCTGTTCCAAGACCAAAGACTAGAACTTTGATTAACCAGCTGCTGTGCAATCCAGGCTACTGGTTGCTCCAGAGTCCAAATAAGAAAGTGTGGAAGAATCCTATACATGGCTGTTAGATTAATAGTCCACACCTCTGGCCTTGAACACCATGTCCAGTTATTCGTCCGCATCGTCCCCATTCAAGAAGCTTGAGTGGCCCCCAAGTGTCCAAAGGGAAAATTCCCATCTCTTTAAACATCTGGAATACAGGGTGTCCATGTTCCAGGGATGATTTCCATGTGGAAAGCCCTCTGCCCCAGGAGGTAGAGTTACTATTGCTTTGTTATCCACATACCACAAGCCACCTTTGCTCATGCCAGTTCCCTTTCATATGATGCCCTTCTTTATTCCCTGAACCCCACTTTTCCTTCAAAGCTCAGGCCAAAGTCTAAGCTCCTTCATTGAGCTTTGCCTGATACTCCAGCCTGCTCTTTCCAGCAGGCTTTGCTCTTGGAAGTTTTTGTTTAGCACTTAGCTTTTGTATTGGGAAATCCACGGAACCTCAAAGTGGAACCATCAACTGTAGGCAGCCCAACAGAGAGGCACCACATATCAAACAGTGATGAGTCAACACGTTAAAACCTTCCT
>RCUC01129053.1:0-12553 GCA_003697995.1 Taxidea taxus jeffersonii | reverse complement strand
GGGAGGGATCTCGGGACCCTCTTGGTTTTCTCCGCCTCGCCCCTCTGGGGCAGACGGGATGAGGAAGTCCATGCCGGGCGCTGCTGGGCCTGGCTCAGCCAGTGTTGCCTCAGCACCTGCTGTTGTCAGGGCCACAAGAAGAGCCCAGGTCGCTCAAGGCCGGCGGGTGCAGAGGTCACAGGAGAAGGCTCAGAGGATGGTAGCTGTCAGGGGGCTGCAGAAGCTTCTGGAGTAGTGGATAGTGTCCTTGTTGGAGCTCGAGCTCAGTGCCTAAGTGTCTTTGAGCTCAAGGAACAAGCAATTATAGAGTGCCTACTGTGTGCAAGCATTGGAGACAGCATTAAGAAGCCAGACCCACCCTTGCCTTCCCACAGGTGAGTGGGGAAGTCGTCCACTAGAAAAGAAAGCAGAGGAAGCTACAGAAGTTTGACGGGGCATGTGATCATTGTAGGCAATGGGGGCAGAGAGGAAGGTCTGGGGACAAGCAGGAGGTGCTTTCCAGAGCAGGGGCATTTGGCACTGGGTCCTGAAGGGTGAGGAGGAGTTCACTGCCAGCAGCTGAAGGCAGGAGATCTACCCTACAGGTTCCCATCAGACATGATCTACCTCAGTTTCCCCAGGGTGCACACGGTGTCACAGCGCACTCAGATGGGTTGGTCTAGGTAGCCGTGGAGATGGGCGGTACTGCTGTGTGACCTCGGGGGCAAGCTTACCCCTCCTGGGCCCCAGTTTCCTTGACAGCCATGGGCCATGTTCTCAGGCTGGAGGGGGCCTGGGGGGTCCTGGGACGGAACAGGGATGAGTGTGGGGTCGCAACTGGACCCCAAATCTCTTCCTGGTGCTCAGTATCGGTTTTCCCGTCTGTAGAATGGGGAGCTCCCTGCCAAGAGCAGTGGCCAGGTGCCGCACCCCCGCGCCGCGTGGCCGTGTGAGCCTCAGTTTCCTGCCCTGGGCAGTGGGTCCCGCTCCTCCCTAGTGGGTGGCTGACATCGGGAGGGGCCGAGGGGCGAGGGCGCAGGTGGCCAGGGCGTGCCGGGAGGGAGGCGCCAGCCCCGCGGGGCGGGACGGCGAGCTGCGGGCCCGGCGGAGATCCCGCCTCCCGCGCGCCCGAACCCGCGGCTCCGCCCGGCCGCGGCGCCAGCAACTTTGGGATGGAGTTTGTGCGGACGCTGTGGCTCTGCCTGGCGCTGGCGCTGGCGCTGGGGCCGGGGCCCGCCGGGGGCCACCCGCAGCCGTGCGGCGTCCTGGGGGGCTCGGTGCGCCTGGGCGCCCTCCTGCCCCGCGCGCCCGCCGCCCGCGCCCGCGTCCTCGCCGCCCTGGCCCGGGCCGCGCTGGCGTCGCAGCGGCCGCACAACCTGAGCCTGGAGCTGGCGGCCGCCGCGGCCCCTGCCCGCGACCCCGCCTCGCTGGCCCGCGGCCTGTGCCAGGCGCTGGCGGCCCCGGGCGTGGCGGCCGTGCTGGCCTTCCCGGAGGGGCGGCCCGAGCTGCTGCAGCTGCACTTCCTGGCGGCGGCCACCGAGACCCCCGTGCTCAGCGTGCTGCGGCGGGAGGCGCGCGCGCCCCTCGGGGTCCCGGTACGCGGGGACGCAGGGATCCGGATGCGGGGAGCGCCGGGACGCTGCTGGGGCGTGGGGACCGGGGGTCCGACGCCAGAGTCGCCGGGGCGCACGGGACCGGATTCGGGACCGCGGAGACAGGGATGCCCCGGGTCGCCCAGGCGTCCAGAGGGAGTCCCCGGGGCGGCTCGCGGGACCTACTTGGACCCTGGGCCCCGGATGCCCCCAGAGCGAGGGAACCCGAACCAGCGAGGGGACCGTGTGATGCTTCTGGACGAGCTGGCAGAACCCACACGAGGTTCCCTCTGGGGCACGCAGCTCCCATGCAGACCCGGTTCCTGGGCCTCGGTGATGGAGTGTGGCTGGCCACCGCCTATTTACGGTCGGAGGAGCCCTCGCCCGGTGGAGCAGGGTCCCCTCCCGGTCGGAGGGCTTCTCCCAGTGCCCCCGACCCCGGGCCGCAGGGCTGGACGGGAAGCAGGTCTCCGGGCTCCATCTCGGGGGTGCGGTTCGGGTTGGCCGCTGGAGGATCTTCCCAGCCTCTTCTGGGTGGGCTGTCGCTCAAACCTCTCCATCCCCGACTGTGATGTTCCCGCATCTCCGGAGTTTACTCCCCTTGGTTCCAGCCCTGGGCCTGGGTTGGGGCCGGGATGAGGAGGAGACAAGGGTGACTGGGCTCTGGGTGTCCCCGGGAAGGACCCCCTTCCCTGGACAGCGAGGAGGGGCCAGTGTAGGGATACGGGATGGGTAGGGGCCTCCCTTCAAGCCTACCTTGAAGCCCCCTCCAGGGCTTCCCTCTCCTCAGGGAGGGGAGACGGGGACCCTAGAGGCGGCCTGGGGTCTCACAAACCCAGCTGTCCCTGTGTCACGGCCAGTCCCCTGGCCCCCCAGCCCCGTCCTTGGGGGGGGAGATGCAGAACCCAAACCCAGGCCTGTGGCGCCCTCTCCTGCCGCCTCCAGGAACTGAGCCTCTGCCCTTGTAACTCCGTCTTTTGGGAGGGACTAAACAGAGCCCCCGCCCTCTACATCCTGTCCCCGCCTGTGCAACACCTTAGAGGTCTGGCGAGCTATCTCATCCTTCACAGGCTAGAAGCAAATCCAGGAGAACTTTCTGGGTGCCGCTGGGCACAGAAGGGCCCTCAAATCCCCAGCTTGCCAGGGAAGTCTGAATAGAGGAGGGGCGTTGGAGCAGGATTTTGAAGGATGTATAGGAGTTGGCTGGTGTAGAAGGAGAAAGGGGTTCTAGCTGTGAAATGCAAAAAGCCTCAAAGTGGGGCATTACCAGGGTGACCAGAGCAAGAGAGCAGGCCCTGAATGTCAGGCCAAGGAGGCTGGGCTTTGTGCGGATGGCAGTGGGGAGACAAAGGTTTAGAGCAGCGGTGGGCTGGAGGGGGCAGGCACGCTGTCCGGTTTTGAAGGTGATGTCTCTTTAGTGAACACCTACTGATGGGTGTGGGAAGGGTATGGTGGGTCCCAGGTCGCCAGCCCTAACTGTGACACGCACCCCTTTGCCAGAATCCGTTCCACCTACAGCTGGACTGGGCCAGCCCCCTGGAGACGCTGCTGGATGTGCTGGTGGCTCTGCTGCGGGCGCACGCCTGGGAGGAGGCCAGCCTGGTGCTCTGCCGTGTGCGGGACCCTGCCGGCCTGGTGGCCCTCTGGACAGCCCGGGCCGGCAGGGCCCCGAAGCTGGTGCTGGACCTGAGTCGGCCAGACACAGGCGCGGAGGGGCTGCAGGCACGCCTGGCCCCCCTGGGGGCTCCAGCAGGGGGCTCGGCCCCCGCCCCTGCGGCTGTCCTCCTCGGTTGCAGCCCCGCCCGAGCGTGGCAGGTGCTGCAGGCCGTACCCCCCGGCCCTCCCCACTGGCTGCTGGGCACGCCACTGTCCGCCGAGGTCCTGCCCTCCGAGGGCCTGCCCCTGGGGCTGCTGGCCCTGGGTGAGGTGGCCCGGCCGCCGCTGGAGGCCGCCATTCACGACGCTGTGGAGCTCGTGCTGCGAGCCCTGGGTCATGCTGTGCGGGCCGAGCCGGAGCTCGCCCTCCTGCCCGGCCCGGTCGACTGCGACGACCGGCAGCCGGCCGGGCCCTTGTCCTCCGGCCGCCTCTTGGCGCGGTAAGTGAGGACCCCGTTGTGTGTGTGCGGTGGCGGGGTGTCCGGGCCCCGCATCCGCTCGCCTCCGGCTGGGCACCAAGGGAACGTCCGCACGGGGTACTTGCTGTGTGCCAGGGCCGGCCCCTCCCCAGGAGGAGGTTCGTGGCGGGGCAGAGGCAGAGCCGGAGGAGGGGGTCGTGCGAGGGGCTCAGGGTACGGGGAGAGAAACATGAAGGGCAGGGGACCGGTGAGGCGGTGAGCCCCGCAGGGTGCCCCGCAGGGTGCACCGTGTCCCAGCACCGGGCGGCTTCACCAGGCGTCTCAAGTGGGCAGTCGTTGGCTTCGGGCCAGAGATGTTGTCACTGGGTCACGGCGTGGGTGCCCGGCTGGTCAGGGGGCCTGGTGGGGGGGGACACAGCAGCATCCTCTGTGGTCCCCGAGATGTGCTCAGAGAGGCGAGCCCCGCCGGGGTTGAGCTCAGCTGGAGGGCTCCTGACCAGCCCCCGCCAGCCCAGGCTGCCTGACCCTGGCCCCCTGCTGCCCCCCGCCCCCCAGGTTCCTGGCCAACACGTCCTTCCGGGGCCGCACGGGGCCCGTGTGGGTGAGCCGCTCCTCCCAGGTACACATCTCCCGGTACTTCCGAGTGTGGAGCCTGCGCCAGGACCCGCGGGGTGCCCCGGCCTGGGCCACCGTGGGCAGCTGGCGGGCCGGGCGGTTGGAGTCCCGGCTGGGCAGCGCCGCCGCACAGCCCCCGCCCTCCCCGGGAGCCCGAGCCCGGCCCAGGCTTCGCGTGGTGACGCTGGTGGAGCATCCCTTCGTGTTTGCCCGGGAGCCGGACGAGGACGGGCAGTGCCCCGCGGGACAGCTGTGCCTGGCCCCCGGCACCAACGACTCGGCCACCCTGGATGCGCTGTTCGCCGCGCTGGCCAACGGCTCGGTGCCCCGCACCCTCCGCCGGTGCTGCTTCGGCTACTGCATCGACCTGCTGGAGCGCCTGGCGGACGACACGCCCTTCGACTTCGAGCTGTACATCGTGGGCGATGGCAAGTACGGCGCCCTCCGGGACGGCCGCTGGACCGGCCTGGTGGGCGACCTGCTGGCCGGCAGGGCCCACATGGCAGTCACCAGCTTCAGCATCAACTCGGCCCGCTCCCAGGTGCTGGACTTCAGCAGCCCCTTCTTCTCCACCAGCCTGGGCATCATGGTGCGGGCCCGCGACACGGCCTCGCCCATCGGTGCCTTCATGTGGCCGCTGCACTGGTCCATGTGGCTGGGCGTCTTCGCCGCCCTGCACCTCACTGCGCTCTTCCTCACGCTGTACGAGTGGCGCAGCCCCTACGGCCTCACGCCCCGTGGCCGGAACCGGGCCACCGTGTTCTCCTACTCCTCGGCCCTCAACCTCTGCTATGCCATCCTCTTCGGGCGCACCGTGTCCAGCAAGACGCCCAAGTGCCCCACGGGGCGCCTGCTCATGAACCTGTGGGCCATCTTCTGCCTGCTTGTGCTGTCCAGCTACACGGCCAACCTGGCCGCCGTCATGGTCGGGGACAAGACCTTCCTGGAGCTGTCGGGGATCCATGACCCCAAGGTGGGCGGTTGTGGGGCCTGGAGGTCAGAGCTGGGAGGTCGCCCAGCTCCCACCCCAAGACGCAGACACGTGCAGCTGCCTGCTCCTGAAAACATTTATGGAGCGTCTGCTGTGTGCTGGCCTTGGGGGCCCAGGCGGGACAACAGGCCAAGGCCTGCACACTGCAGCGAGAGGTGTCAAGAAGCAAGACAAGCCAGCTGGGTGGTGTGTGAGGTGGCTATCAAGTGTCAGGGAGAAAATAAGGCAGAGAAGTACTGGGAGGCACATCTTCTCAAATGGGACGAGGCATTCCTCTGGGAAGGGTGACACTGAAGGGACTTTTCTGTAGATCTCAGGGAGGAATGTTGGGAGGGCAAGCACAGCAGGTGCAAAGGCCCTGGGGCAGGAGCAGAGTGGGAAGAGGCACAGGGCACACCCTGCAGGGTGTCCAAAGCAGTTCCTTCTGGGACAGAACCTCCCCCGCTCCCCCTTTCAGGGTCCTGGAGGGCTGTGAGCTGAGCCCAGGTGGACCCCAGTCTAGGTACCTCTTTTTAAAAATTATTTATTTATTTATTTATTTGACAGAGAGAGAGAACAAGTAGGCAGAGAGGCAGAGAGAGAGAGGAGGAAGCAGGCTGTCCGCTGAGCAGAGAGCCCGATGCGGGGCTTGATCCCACAACCCTGGGATCATGACCCGAGCAGAAGGCAGCGGCTTTAACCCACTGAGCCACCCAGGCCCCCCCTAGGTATTTCTTTTAATGAAACATTTGAAGCGTTCTTTTTTTTTAGGATTTTATTTATTTAACAGAGATCACAAGTAGGCAGAGAGGCAGGTGGAGAAAGCGGGGGAAGCAGGCTTCCCGCTGAGCAGAGAGCCCGATGTGGGGCCCAATCCCAGGACCCTGAGATCATGACCTGAGCGGAAGGCAGAGGCTTAACCCACTGAGCCACCCAGGCACCCCCATTTGAAACATTGTTGAGTAGGAAGCAATGAGCACCATGAATGAACCCATCCTCCATCTCTAAAATCAACTCCCAGCCAAGATCTCCCCCCAAGACAGCCCCAACCTCTGGATTCTTTGTCGTTTCACCATAATTACTGTGGAAGGTCTCACACACATCAGGGTCCCTTCTTCCCAGTGGCCCCCCCACCTGCCGCCCACGATTTGTTTGAATCTGGGTCCTAAACATGCACCACTGCAGGTAGACTTCCTCCCCCGTTACTGTGCCCCAGAAATTCGGTTGCTGGAGAAACTTTTTGTCCAGTAGCAGCTCCCACAGTTGGAGCAGGCTGCGTCCTGGGGTGCTTAGCCTGTTCTGCGGCACCCCAAGCCCCACATCCTTTGTAAAGGGGTAACAAAACCTAGACCTAGTGCTGTCTGATGGACTGGCCACTCATCACCTTCAAAAACTAACCAGCTGCAAGTGCTCGACGGCCACTTGAGAACAGCACAAGTCCAGAATGTTCTAGACAGCATTGCTCCAGAGGATCCCATTCAGGTCTGGCTCTTTAGGGGTGCTGCAGCCACATCAGGAGGCATGGGTCAGGGTATCCGCTCACTCACCCATTAGGAGTTTGCAGGACTGTGCAGGGAGGCCAGGGCAGAGGGGACTGGCCCGGGAGGGCTGGGGGCCTGAGCGGGGCTCGGATTCCAGGACACTCGGGAGAGAAGAGGGAGTACAGGGTCAACTTGATTGGGGCAGGAAGACCCAGGTGGCCAGGTGTAGGGGTCCACTCGGGACAGACTCCCGTGAGAGCCCAGGGGAGCCATGGAGGACGTGGTGGGAAGAGGAGGAGGTCTGGGGTTCAGGGCCAGGTCTGCGTGGAGATGGACACGTGGGCATTCAGAACAGCCGCTCGCACCCGGGCAACCGTGCCCCGGGGGACAGTGGGCCCTGTCGGGTGACACCACGACTGGGGAGCTCCTGGCGTCGAGTGGGTGGGGCAGGGCTGCTGCCGGACCCCCGCCGAGCCCAGAGGAGCCCCCAGGTGGTCGGGCCCCCGTCGGGCGGGCTGGGGGAGAAGCTGGGTGAGAGCCGGGGGAGGGGGTGCACGCAGCTGCAGGCCGGGCCGAGCGCCCGGGGCCGACGGGCTGCCCAACCCCGCAGCTGCACCAGCCGTCCCAGGGCTTCCGCGTGGGCACCGTGTGGGAGAGCAGCGCCGAGGCCTACATCAAGAAGAGCTTCCCCGCCCTGCACGCGCACATGCGGCGCCACAGCGCGCCCACCACGCCCCGCGGCGTCGCCATGCTCACGTGAGGCCCAGCGGCCGGCGGGGCGGGGCGGGGCGGGGCCGCCGGGCAGGCTGCGGGGGGCGGGGCGCGGCGGGGCCTCTCCCCCCATTGCCCGACCCCCGCAGGAGCGACCCCCCCAAGCTCAACGCCTTCATCATGGACAAGTCGCTCCTGGACTACGAGGTCTCCGTCGACGCCGACTGTAAACTGCTGACCGTGGGCAAGCCTTTCGCCATGGAGGGTGAGGGGCCTCCGGGACCAGTGGGCCTGGGGCGGCTCCTCTGGGGCTGTGTCCAGCTTGGCCCCAACCCAGCCCCTGGGCTCCCCCAGGCTACGGCATCGGACTCCCTCAGAACTCGCCCCTCACCTCCAGCCTGTCCGAGTTCATCAGCCGCTACAAGTCCTCCGGTTTCATCGACTTGCTGCACGACAAGTGGTACAGGATGGTTCCTTGCGGGAAGCGCGTCCTCGCCGTTACAGAGGTGGGGAGGGCCGGGGACCCGGGGGGGGGGGGGGGTGCTGAGCCTGCATGGGCCTCCGGGGAGGTGGTCGAGCCCCTGCTGGCTGCCCAGAGTCGCGCACTCCTGCTTCTCCTGCGAAAGCCCGGCTCCGCGCTCCCCGGGCAGCCTGGGCCCCCGCCGCGGAAGGCCAGCTTCCCAACCCGGCTCCGCAGCCCCAGGCTCCTCTCCGGGCCGGCCTGGGTCCCGCCCCCAGCCAGCGCTCCGCACGCGTCCGGGCCTGCCCGCGAAGGGCTTGTGCCCGCGTGTCACCCCCAGACGCTGCAGGTGGGCATCTACCACTTCTCGGGACTCTTCGTGCTGCTCTGCCTGGGGCTCGGCAGCGCTCTGCTCAGCTGCCTGGGCGAGCACGTCTTCTACCACCTGGTGCTCCCGCGCATCCGCAGGGGCAAGAAGCTGCAGTACTGGCTGCACACCAGCCAGGTGAGCGGCCGGAGACGCGAGCGGGGGGCGGAGGGGGCGTGGGGCGGGCAGCAACCCCAGACCCCGACCGAGCCTCTGGGCTTGCAGAGAATCCACCGCGCCCTCAACACGGAGCCGCCGGGAGCGGAGGAGCCAGGCCCCAGGTAAAGGGCCCCACCTCTCCCACCCGCTCCGGCCCCAGCCCTCCCCCGCGGGCCAGGGCAGCTCCGCCACCCCGGGACCCTGACCCCAGGAGCAGAGTGGGTGTGCGCGCCGGGGGAGGGTACGGACCCAGCCCCTGACGTCGCACGTCCCCAGGGCTCTGGAGGACCAGCAGCAGGACGCACCGGCAGCGTCTGCGGCGAGCTGGACCCGGGTGCGTCGGGCGGTGGCGAGGGAGCGTCGCGTGCGCTTCCTGCTGGAGCCCGCAGAAGCCGCCGGGGCGCCCGACTCAGAGGTGGCGGCGGGGCGGCCAGAGGGCCCGGTCTGGCTGTGCTCCAACGGCCGCCTGCCAGCTGTGCTGCCCTCGGGCCCTCCGGGTCCCGGCGAGCGGGAGGAGCTGGAGCAGCGCATCGAGAGCGCGCGGGAGCGGCTCCGCCAGGCCCTGGCGCGGCGAGGCGAGCTGCTGGCCCAGCTCGGGGACGGGGACCGGCCTCTGCGCCTGCTCCGAAGCACCTGAAGGCGCCGGGCGCCGCCTGGAACGCACCCCCTGCCGGGCTCCGGCGCCCCCACCCCAGCCCCCCGGCCCCTCCCTGCCCGCGCACACAGCTGCGGCCGCTGTCAACAGTTTATTCTATATACAAACACAATTTTGTACACTGCATTAAATAGAATGGAATGAGCGCTCTTCTGCATTCCTCACTGAGTGATTTCGTCTGGCCACCAGCCCGGTCCCACTCCCACCCCAGCAGGGCTGGAGCCCCGCGCCCCGCCACTGCCCTCCATGTTGGCGCCTGCGCACGGCATCCCCGAGCCCGAGGCGCGAGCTCTGCCCTCCCGGGACCCCAGCCCTGGCACACACACCTGGAGTCAGGGGCCGTGGAAAAGGCACTGAGCACGATGAGCACCAGCGGAGCGGGCCGGACCACGAGGGTGGCCCCCGCAGGCGTTCACCTTGTTAGAGACCAGCCCCGCTCTGCTATGGAGGGACAGCTCACTTCACACAGTTCACCAGCCCTTCCAGGAACCTTCCATGGAGCCCCCACCCCCCTGCTTTGGCCTGCCACGATTCACCGGCTGAGGGGCCCCCCACTAACAGCAGGGACAAGCCTCCAGCAGGCCCCACACCAGGGAAGAGAAGCCCCCCGCTGGGCAAACCTGATGACCCTGACACCACCCAAGGCAGGCTGGGCCATCCCAAGAACCCCCCGGGACAGCCTCCCTGACACCCAAGGGCTCCAGCCAGGTCGTACCGAGCGGGCCTGCATGGCCAGGGAGGGGGTGGTCAGTTGCCCAAGGCTCAGGAACCGACCTCTGGGGATGGGCCCACTGGGGCTGTGGGGGTGGGGGCAGGCCCACTCAGCCCCGAGGCTGGGGGCGCTGTGTCATGTGCCAGGGAGTTGCTGGAGGGGGCACTGTCCTGGGGGACTCGGGGGAGCCCCCCACCAGGGCTCAGCGGACCAGTGGGCCGCCGCTCCAGGAGGGAGGCACTGAGGCCAGACAGGAAGGAGGCGTCTGTGATCATGGCGGCCGTCTCTGCCATCCAGCCCAGGTCCCCACTGGCTGCCGCTGCCACTGAAGCTGCTGCAGCCACCAGAGAGCTGGGTGCCTCAGCCACGGGCCCGGGGCCCCCACTACTGCCCGGCACGCTAGGGCCCAGGGCGGGCGGTTGGCTAGCAGGGTCGGGGGTGGCGGCTGGGGTGCCCCCATTGTTGTTCAGGTCATCGGGAAGCGCCGTGGGGGCTCCGGCGGCCAGCGGTGGGGTCTGCAGCAGCATCTCTTGGATTCGGATCTGCTGCAGGATGGCGGGCAGCTCGTAGTGGTGGAAGAAGTAGATCATGGAATGCTGGGGGGGCGGGGGCTCTGGGTCAGGCCGGCAGCCGGAGCCAGAACGCCGGCCCCGCGGAAGCCAGCATAGGCCAGACGCGCCGGTGGGGAGCGAGGCGGGACCCTCACCTGGATGAAGAGCCAGGAAGTGACCAGGGCCAGGCTGCTGTACTGGCCGTTGAAGCGGTAGTGGTAGGCGTAGAAGGCGAAATGGTACAGGTAGAAGAACCTGCGGGGGGCACAGTGAGCCGCCGCCCGCCGCCCCGCCCCGCCCCCCGGGACCGGGTGCTCACCGCAGCCAGTGCCTCTTGCTGGTGCTTGTGTGGCAGCAGATGGCGTCGTACTGGTCAGCCAGCCAGACGATGAGGATGATGTAGAAGGCCGTGGTGGTGTCGTTGAAAAACTCGGACATGATGGCCTCCATCCCTATGGGGAGGCTGGTGGTTGGGGGGGGGGGGGGGCGCCAGGCAGGGCGGGCGGGGGGCATGGGAGGCCGGGCCAGGAGGGGCAGGAGGAAGGGGTCCTCACCTACGAGGGCCAGGATGACCGTGAGCAGGGGTGCGGCAGGGAAGGCAATGGCCATGTTCATCTCCAGCATCTGCAGCAGGTCCACTGCGGGCAGAAAGCGGCGGGCGGGCAGACCAGGTGAGGTGCCCGGCGGCTGGGCGAGGTGGGCAGGGGGCCTCGGGGGCCAGGGGTGGAGCCCAGCCCTCCCACCCTGCCGGCCGGCCAGGAGACTCACCAATGAAGACAAAAATCTGGTGGTGGGAGTACCTGAGCAGCATGGACACGCTGAGGGTCTGCAAGCAAGGGTGGCAGGATGTCTCAGGGAGCACCCCACCCCATGCCCGCCCTGCCCCAGGCCCCCGCACTCACAAAGATGACCATGATGACGAAGGCGGCCAGGTAGGACGTGCGGGCCATCCACATGCTCACGAAGCGGTAGTGCTCCCCAGACACCACGTTGCGCAGGAAGCCTGCCCAGAGGTAGGGAGGCAGCCGTGAGCACCCACCCAGCCGCCACGCTGCGCCCCACCCCACCCACCCCACCCCGGGCCCAGCCCATCGAACCCTTGTTCTCCTCATTCTCGGCCAGGCCCTTGACACTGGACATGAGGATGTCGTCGTAGCCCAGGAACTCGGCCAGCAGCAGGCGGCTGAAGCGGTCCCCGAAGCACTGGTCTCGCGAAGGGTCTGCGGGCAGGCACAGGGCAGCACGTGCGGCAGGACCCCCCGACCCGAGCGACGCTGGGACCCTGACGCCCGAGATGCCGCAGAGGAAGCTTCTTGCGGCCGGAAAGTGGACCTGGCGCCCAGACCCAAGTGCTTCTGGAGCCCCCGAGACCCCCCTGCCTCACCCCGGGGGACACTCACCCAGAGTGACCACCATGACGGGGATGCTGAGCCGCTGCCGCGTGGCCTGGGACAGCCGCAGGAAGCCGTACTCCAGCGAGTACTCCACGACATACTCGTCCTGCGGCCACACTGTGGGGACGAGGCCCGTGAGCCGCGGTCCAGCCGCCTTCCCTGAGGGGCTGGGCGACCACTCCTGGTGGGCTCCGGGGAGCGAGGGGAGGGTCAGGGTCCCATGACACCCCCCCCAGACTCCCTCAGAAGGGAACCAGTTACTGGGGGCTCCAGGCATCCGTGCCACCCCGCAGGCTGCTAACAGGTGGGCAAAGTGCGGCAGGACGGCTGCTCAGGCCCGCGGGCCCTCCGCACGGGGGAACGGCCCCGGAGGCGACCGCTTGAAGTGATGCGCTGCGCACACCTCATCAGCCCAAGATGTTTACTTGCTTGTTTGTTTTTGTAAGATTTTATTTATTCAACAGAAAGAGACACAGTGAGCAAGGGAACACGAGCAGGGAGCCCGATGTGGGGCTCAGTCCCAGGATCCTGGGATCATGACCTGAGCCAAAGACAGACGCTTAATGACTGAGCCACCCAGGCGCCACCCCCCCCCCTTTTTAAAAAGATTTTATTTTTCATGAAATCTCTCTGCCCAGGGCACCTAAGTGGCTTAATCGGTTAAGTGTCTGCCTTTGACTCAGGCCGTGATCTTGGGGTCCTGGAATCAAGCCCCGCACTTAGCAGGGGATTGCTTGTCTCACTCCCTCTGGCCCTCCTCCTACTTGTGTGTGTGCTTGGTCTCACTCGCTCTCTCACATTAATAAATAAATAAAAATCTCGAGAAAAAAAA
>RCUC01129051.1:0-14534 GCA_003697995.1 Taxidea taxus jeffersonii | reverse complement strand
GTTCAGTAGATTTCTGATACCTACAGGATAAAGACCAAAATTCATAGCATAACATCTGAGGTTCCTTATGAAGAGAAATGTTCTCTCTTTATTTTATTAAAATTCATCCCTCTGCTCCTTTGAAAGACAGAGAAATGTATTGCCTAGACACCCATTCATACAAGGTTCTGTTGAGCACCTTGTTGAGGGAGCTGTTAGCTGCCTCATGATTTACCTCAGCTGCAGAGAACACTCTTGCCTGGAGACATAACTTTCCATAGGGCCCTCCTCCAATAACTAATTGCAGGGGGGAGTTTAAAAGCTTTATCTTTTCAACCCCAAGCTGTCCATGGAGCTGGCCAAAGCTTTGAGGTTCATCTGTTTTCCTCTATGCGATCCTAAGTTTTACCCCTTTCATCTACACACATTGATGCCTACTAACTATTTGGTATGCTATGCAAAACTCCATCTCGGCTTCTGCTTCCTGGGTACAACCCGTAATCTGCACCTACCTGCCACATGTTCTGGATGCTAGAATCTGATGTGCTGTGCTATTTCATGATCCCAGGTTTTTAAGCACATTGTTTGATCTGCTTGATCTGTTCAACCTACTTCCTGTCTTTGAAAACTCATTTTTTAAAAGATTTAATTCATCTGCTACATCCTCTGAGCAGCCCTCCTTGGCCCCTTCAAGCTCAGTTACCTTCTCCTTTGTATTCCAGTGATGCTTGGTCTATATCTTTATCATCACCTAATACAGTATACAGTGGTTAGGATTGTCAATTGCAGAAAACAGAAACTGCTTAGTTTGGCTTAAAACAAAAATGATATTCTGTTGGCCTCAAAAAACTGAAGAGTTGATCAATGATGCTGATTCCAGATGTAGCTGAAGGCAAGGGCTCAAAACAGTCATTAAGGTACCAAATCTCTTTCTACCTGTGCAGTAGGCTATCTTCGTCTGAATGCAAAACCGCTGTCTACAGCCCAAGATTCACCTCATGCCGCCTTTCTTCACTAGTGGATAGAATAAAATTTTTTATTTAATAACTTTAACATAAAAGCTCCAGGGAAGGCTCACTTGGGTCCAGCTTGCCCATCCTTAGATTACTGTGAACAAAGTCATGACATAACTGATTTTCCAAGTGTAGATAGAAGTAGCAACTCTAACCAAACCATATGGGATACGTCCCCTAGAGGAAATATGGTTACTTTTAACAGAGGAAGGAAAGGTGTTTCTTGCAAGGCAAAAATAGCACATAGTTGCTATGTACTGTAATTATGGCCAAAGTTAGAGACAGAATTCTATTGGGCTCATCTTAAGACTAGACATTCAAGACATTCATGTCCATTGAAACACAAGGTCGATTTCAAGTGGCTTGACATGAAACTGAGGGAAAGCTGGCTTTTACAGTTTAATCAAGCACAACACAACAGAAAATTATGACACAATTGGGTTAGTGAGAACAAGACAAGTGTTGGACTCTTTGAGTAAATGTAGTTTCCATCTTGTTGAGCTCCAGTGAATAAAAACAAAGAGAAATAGAATAAATTTTAAATATATAAATCACCTTAGGATCAGTCTTCTCTCCTGATTTATTGACAAAGGGGTGTGATATGTAAGCAGATAGAGGGCTAAATTGGCAGAGAAATAGTGCAAGAACAAAGGCAAAACTGAAGAAATAAAGGGATGAATGACAATTATGTGAGATTCAATCTGTTTACTTAATGAAAGTAACAACCACCTAAATATTTAGTGTGACTGATGATTGGGCCACAATTTAGCCATAATATTAAATAGCATACTCTGTCGTATATTCATGTTTATGTTCCTGATGTGTAATTAAATATGAATGTAAAAATGAAAGAGAAATGATACTAGGAAGGCAATATCACACTAGTTTTTAATTCTACAAAACTCTACAGTCTGGCTACAATGGAACCACAAATTTGACTCACAGCCTACTAGAAGCCTAGGATAAGAGGGAAATGGAATCCATTATACACCTCTTTATGCCCAGTTATTCAGAAGAAGCATAAACGTTTATAACACTGTCACAAAAGCAAATCACCCAATCAATAGAAAGAACCTATGTGATAGAGTCGTCAACATCCTTAGTGCGAGCGTCCTTCAACACTTCACATGACAGCAACATTGTCTGCCTGTAGCCCAAGACTCACTCATGCCAGATAAGCTGACAACGTCATGCCAAAACTCACGTCAGTTGGAGTTATTAAATGGCAGTACAGAATGCTGTAGGGCTGTACAAATCTTAGGAATGAAGAAATACACCTGTGATCTGTCGAACAATCAGAATCAGGGTACAAGACCTACATGAAATAAGTCTTCTCAAGTTATGTTCTCTTACAAGATGCCTGTGACAAGATGAATTTTTCTTCTTGGGATAACTTAGAGCATTTTTTTTTAAAACATAGGACCATTGAAAGAAGCAATCCTAGGACATAGACACTACTCTCTGTCTTGTCATCAGAAAGACATTTTTTAAAAAAATTTATTTATTTATTTGACAGACAGAGAGCACAAGTAGGCAGAGAGGCAGGCAGAGAGAGGAGGAAGCAGGCTCCCCGCCGAGCCACCCAGGTGCCTCCAGAAAAACATTTTTTAAGGAAGAAAATAGCACATATTAACTTTCAACATTGTCTTCTTTTAAATGGCATTAAGTTACCAAAAGCAAAGATTAAAATGATCACTAGCTGTAAAGCAGGGATGAGATTGGTCAAAGTTTTTAACAGTCTGGCACTGGCAGGGACCAATCAGAACCGAAGCTAGAGGCAGCCTCTTGTCCTGGGGTAGGATTCTGGGTGCCTGGGACTCCTTCTCTGCAAGACATTCACCTTTTAGTTACTAGGTGGTGGTGGCAAAGGGCCAGCATGAAAGGAAGGTGAAGGGGTCCTTGGGGGACCCAGAGTAGCAGTTGTTGTCCAGTAAATATCTGAGTATTTAATATTTTAACACTGGCTCTTGGAGAAATGGCTGATTCTAGGTCTGGGGCATGTAAGATGATGCCGGGAAGCATCTTGTAGTGCGGAGAGGAAAGAAATGCTAACAGACCAGAAACAAAGGAGGCAAATGGAAAAATACAATAATAGTAATATGTCAAGGAGACAAATGAACCAACAGAGCGCTCAGTGGTCAAAGCTGGAGCAACTGGAACAAGAAAATAAAATAGTATAAGATTATTTAAAAATTATATATATATACATATACACATGTATATGTATATACACATATGTATATATGCATATATATATACACATATGTATATACACATATGTATATATGCATATATATGTGTGTGTGTATATATATATATATATATATACATACACTTTCCAAGAGAACAGTATGGAAGGGGTGGGAGAGTAATTTAATCATGGAAAAATCTGATCCTACTCAAACACTAATTCAGCCAGACAACAACAGAGAAAAATTATATTGCTAGTATGATAACCTTGATATAATATGATGAGAAGAGCCTTTGCCTATGTAGTCTTCCTCCCCAAAACACGTAAGTTGAGTCTAATCATGAGAAAAACACCAGACAAATCCTAACTGGGAGACATTCTACAAAGCACATAACAGCACATGTCAAAACTACTGGAGTCATCAAAAATAAGAGAAATCTAAGACACTGTCACAGTAAAGAGAAGGCTAAAGAGACACGATGGTTATATTTAATGTGGTACCCTAAAACGACATTAGGTGACAACCAAAGCAATGTTAGTAAGTATGGACTTTAGTCGATAATAATGTATCAATATTGGTTCATTAGCTGTGACAAATACTAATACTAATAGAAGATGTTAATCATAGACAAGAGGATATAGAATATATGGGAACTGTGCAATATCGTCACAACTTTCCTGTAAGTAAAAAACTATTCCAAATAAGATTTATTTTTTCTTTATTCTGAGATATAATTCATATACTATCTACAACCTAGGTTTAGTATATTCACAAAATTTTGCAGCCATCACCACCATCTAATTTCAGAACATTTTGGAAACAAAGAGAGAGACCTTGACTTATGTGTTAGCAGTCCTTTATGCCCTTCCCCAACTCCTGGTGACAACTAATTTACTTAATGTTTCTGTAGATTTGTCTTATTCTGGATATTTTATATTAACAAAATCATCAATATGTGGTCTCTTGGTCTGGCTTTTCATGTAGCATAAAGTTGACAAGGTTCAGCCATGTCATAACTGGTATCAGTGCTTCATTCCTTTTTTATGGCCACGGAATAGTCTGTGGCATGCTATGGCTTATTTTGCTTATCTGTCATCAGTTGATGGGTATTTGGGTTGTTTTCTTTCTTTCTTTTTTTTTTAAAGATTTTATTTATTTATTTGACACAGAGAGATCAAAACTAGGCAGAGCAGCAGGCAGAGAGAGGGGGAAGCAGGCTCCCTGCTGAGCAGAGAGCCCGATGTGGGGCTTGATCCCAGGACCCTGAGATCATGACCCGAGCCGAAGGCAGAGGCTTAACCCACTGAGCCACCCAGGCGCCCCTATTTGGATTGTTTTCATGTATTAACTACTATAAATAATGCTCTGAATAGTCTTGTACACATTTTTTGTGTGTATATATATATGTTTTGAATGCCCTCCATGATATACTTAGTTGGAGAATTGCTGGGTCATATAGTAACTCTATGTTTAGCATTTTGAGGAACTGCCAATCCATCTTCAAAAGTGGTGCACCATTTTACATTCTTACCAGCAAGGTGTAAGAGTTCCAATTTCTCCAAATCCTTACTAACACTTGTTATTGTCCATATTTTGCTAATAATCAGTGGGTGTGATGTGTTATCTCATTGTTTTGATTTACTTTTCCCTAATGAATGATAATGTTAAGTATCTTTTCATGTGCTTCTCAGCCGTTGGTACATATTCTTTGGAAAAATATCTATTCAAACCCTTTATTTTAAAAATTAAGTTGTTTGTCTTTTTGATACTGAGTTTCAAAGTTTCTTTATATATTCTATTCTTTGTTTTACTTTATTTTTTTAAAAGATTTTATTTATTTATTTGACAGAGAGAGAGATCACAAGTAGGCAGAGAGGCAGGCAGAGAGAGAGAGGGAAACAGGTTCCCTGCCGAGCAAAGAACCTGATGCAGGGCTTGATCCCAGGACCCTGAGATCGTGACCTGAGCTGAAGGCAGAGGCTTAACCCACTGAGTTACCCGGGTGCCCCTTAGAAAGAGTGTGAGCCGAAGGCAGCCGCTTACTCCCCTGGAAGCAGGGGAGGATTAGAGGGAGAGGGAGAGAATCTTAAGCTAAATCCTTACTGAACGTGGAACTGGATGTGGGGCTTGATATCATGACCCTGAGAGCATGACCTGAGCCAAAAACCAAGAGTTGGACGCTTAACCGATTGAGCTACCCAGACACCCCTATGTGTTCTAAATATAGGAACATCTTTGTCTGATTCTTCATTTTTCTCACCTCTTGTGCATTAGAAAAAGTAGGGACTCCCCCAGTCTTCACAGATTGTCCTTGTACTGGAGAAAGCTTTACCAATTAGCTCAACCAGAGATGCTGGGAGCCTCTTGAACCCATGTTCTAGTCCAGCTCACGTTCTTTGTTCTTCGCAGCTCCCAGGCCTCTAGGATATGCCAAGTTCTGTCAGTGCACAAGCAGAACTAAAGTCAGTTCCTTGGGCACTTCTCAGAAAATTGGATTGCTGGAGATTCAATCTAATTCTTTTCCTCTCTGGGAAGAAGCTGGGATCTGGGCTTTTTCACTCACTCACTCTATGCTGAACTTGGAGGGGTGGGGGTACTATAGTGGCTGCCATCCCAAACCTCCACATCTGTTCTTACCAGCTTCTGTGCAGCAAGATTATGCCAGGTGTCATCAGCACTCCAGGGCACATAAGTCAGAAGCCAGTCCTTTGGGTAGCCCCCAGAAGAGCTGTAGCTTTAGACAGCAGAGCAATTCTTGCAGTCAGTTGTGGTTTTTGTCTGCTCACTCTTTGATGAGGCAAGGGGAGCAGCTATCTCCATTCTCCCTCAGGCACTTAGATATGGAGGACTCTCCGAGATCCAAAATTGGCAAGACAGAAGACAGTCCTTTGGGGGAGTACCCTCATAAAAATTGGGGTACTGGATGCTTGAACCAGTTCTTTCCCTCCCTTGGCAGAAGCTGGGAGCTAGGAGATCTCTGTCTATTGTGTGCTGCTGTGCCAGGGGTGGATATTCTGGTATGTTCCAAATCTCCTTACCAGCTTTGAGGAGTCTGGTTTTGCATTCACTCAGGATGCAGGAGGCTATCATTTAGTTTCTGGATTTCCCTCAAGAGGAATTTTTCCATGCATTGTTGTTGAATCGATGTGTTTTTGCAAGAAGAAGGGTCTGGGTCTTCCTGTTCTGCCCTCTTTCTAATATCACTCCCTGTAGTTTTCTTTTCTTGTGCTATTTTTATCTGTCTTTGGTATCAGGGTAATGTTGGCTCCATACAAAGAAGTAGGAAGTTTCACCTCTCTTCTACTTTTTGTGAAGAGTTTGGAAAGGAAGTGTTAATTCTTTTTAAACATGTTTAGTAGAATTCAGCAGAAAACCATCTGGTTCTGGCTTTTCTTTTTGGGGGAATTTTTTTAAAAATTTCTGATTAAATCTCTTTGCTTGTAATAGGTCTGTTCAAATTTTCTGTTTCTTCTATATAACTTTTAGTAGTTTGTGTTTCTAGGAATTTATCCATTTCATCTAGGTTATCTCATCTGTTGGCATGTAGTTGTTCATAGTATTTTCTTATAATCCTTTTTATTTCTGTAAGATCTTTAATAATGACCTATCTTATTTTTGGAATCTTTTTGTTGTTGCTGTTGTTCAGTCTTGTGACATTTTTGTCAGGTTTGTTGATCTTCTCAAACTTTGGTTTTGTTAATTCTATTTTTTAATGTTTATTTCCTTTAATCTGCGCTTTAATAGTTTTTATTTCTATCCTTCTTGTGTTGGGTTTAGTTTCTTCTTCTTTTTTCTAGTTCTTTAAAGGTAATTGTGGTTACTGATTTGGTAAATGTATTTTGTTAAGTTTATTTATTTACTTAGTAATCTTTACACTCAGTGTGGGGCTTGAACTGACAACCCCAAGAGCAAGAGTTGCATGACTTTTCTGACTAAGCCAGCCAGGTGCCCCAAATGTATGTTTAATTATAATTATTTACAGCTCTAAATTTCCTTGTGAACACTGCTTTTGATGCATGAAATAGCTTTTGGTATGTCGTGTTTTTGTTTTCATTTGTCTCAGTATTTCTAATTTCCCTTGTGATTTTGTCCTTGACCCATTGGTTGCTTAACAGTATGCTGTACAATTTCCATGTATTTGTGAACTTTCCAGTTTTTCTTTTGTTGATTTCTAATTCCATTCCATTATGTTCATAGAATATATTTTTTGCTATTTCCATTTTTTAAAGACTTACTTTGTGACCTACTTATTGTCTATCTGGAAAACATTCCATATTCAATAGGGAAGAATGTGTATCCTGCTGTTTTGGGATATAGTATTAGGACAGCTTGTGTTGTTCAGTCTTGTATACTTCCCTGTTGATTGTATGTCTAATTGTTTTCTCCATTTTGGAGAGTGGAGTTTTGAAGTTTCTATTACTGTTGAACTATTTTTCTCTGGAATTCTGTTTTTGCTTCATGTATTTTGGGGCTCTGTAGTTCTGTTCATATACATTTATAGTTATTGTACCTCTTGTTAGAATGACACCTTTGTTATTATATAATATGCTACTTTATCTCTAATAACAATTTTTTTTACAATCTATTTTGTCTGTATTAGTTTAGCTACTCCAGCTCTCTTTTTGTTGCTGTTTGTGTGATGTGTATTTTCCTGCCTTTTTACTTTTAACATATTTATGTCTTTGATTCTAAATTGTGTATATTCAACCTTGCCCAGAGCAACTTCTTGCTCGACATGCCTTGAAAGGCAGGGGAAACAAAGGCAAAAATGAACTATTGGGACTTCACCAAGTTAAAAAGCTTTTGCACAGCAAAGGAAACAGTCAACAAACCAAAAGACCACCGACAGAATGGGAGAAGATATTTGTAAATGTCTTCCCAGATTAAGGGCTAGTATCCAAAATCTATGAAGAACTTATCAAACTCAACACCCAAAGAACAGATCATCTAGTCAAGAAATGGGCAGAAGACATAAACAATTTTCTTCAAAGAAGACATACAAATGGCCAACAAACACATGAAAAAATGTTCAACATGACTCAGCATCAGGGATATACAAATCAAAACCACAATGAGGTATGACCTCACACCAGTCATAATGGCTAAAATTAATAAGTCAGGAAATGACAGATGTTGGCAAGGATGCAGTGAAAGGGGAACCCTCTTACACTATTGGTGGGAACACAAGGTGGTGCAGCCACTCTGGAAAACAATATGGAGGTTCCTCAAAAAGTTGAAAATAGAGCTACCCTATGGCCCAGCACTTGCACGACTAGACACAAAGACACAAATGTAGTGATCTGAAGGGACGCATGCACCCCAGTGTTCATAGCAGCAATGTTCATAAGAACCAGTCTATGGAAAGAGCCTAGATGTCCATCGACAGATGAATAGATAAAGAAGGTTATATATATATATATATATATATATATATATATCTCACCATATATATATATACATACACATATACATATATGTATATATATATCACAAAATATTACTCAGCCATCAAAAAATGAAATCTTTTCATTTGCAATGACATGGATAGAACTAGAGGGTATTATACGAAGTGAAATAAGTCAGTCAGAGAAATTGTTAGACTTGTTAGAATTGTTAGATTTTTTTTTTCTTAAAATCAATTCTGCTAATCTCTGTCTTTTAGTTGATGTGTTTAATTCATTAGTATTTAATTTAAATTACTGGTAAGGTAGGATTTACATTTGCCATTTTGCTGTGTATTTTCTATTCATTTATGTCTTTTTAATTCCTTTGCCATTTCCCTTAGTACACTTTTTTCAGTTACTTTTTTTTTTTTTTTTAAAGATTTTGTTTGTTTATTTGAGAGAGAGAGGGAGAGAGTCAGAGAATGAGCAGTGGGGAGAGAGAGAGAGAGAGAAGAAGAATCCCTGCTGAGCAGAGGGCCTAATGCAGGGCTCGATCCCAGGATCCAGAGATCATGACCTGAGCTGAAGACAGACGCCTAACCAGCTGAGCCACCCAGGCAACCCTCAGTCACTTTCTTAATGGTTATCCTGGAATTTACTATTGACAATTTGTAACAATCTATGTAGGATTAACACCAATTTAATTTCAATATTATGCAAAATCTCTATTCCTATATAGGTCCAATTTTCACCTCCTTTTTTGGATTTTTTTTTAAAAATTTTTTTTAAAGATTTTATTTATTTATTAGTTAGAGAGAGAGAGAGAGTGAGTACAGGCAGACAGAGAGGCAGGCAGAGGCAGAAGCAGGCTCCCTGCCGAGCAAGGAGCCCGATGTGGGACTCGATCCCATGACGCTGGGATCATGACCTGAGCCGAAGGCAGCCGCTTAACCAACTGAGCCACCCAGGCGTCCCTTTGGATTGTATTTGTCATATTAATTACATCTTTATACATGGTGTACTTACCAACACAGATTTGTAATAATTGGTTTATGGTCTTTTAAATCAGATTGGAAGACAGGAGTAACACAAAATACATTTATCTTCTACTTTACATTTACCCACATTCCTACCTTTGCTATGGTCTTTATTTCTTCCTTTTTTTTTTTTGAGTTAGTGTCTCATGTCATCTTAAATCTGACTAGAGGACTCTAGTATTTCTTGGAGGAAAGGTCTACTAGTGACAGACTTGCTCAGTTTTTTTAAAATTTGGGAATGTCTTAATTTTTCCATTTTTAGAGGAGAGTGTTTCTGAATATAGAGCTCAGAGTTGGCAGAGTTACCTCTTTTCTTTCACCATTGTAATTATACCATATCACTGTCTTTTGTTATCTGTTGTTTCTGATGAAATATTGTCTATTAATCTTACAGAAGCACTTCCTGTGATGAGTCCCTTCTTTTTTGATGTTTTCAAGATTATTTTTATCTTTTAACAAATTAATTGTGATATATCTTAGTGAGGATCTCTTTGATTCTATCCTATTTAGAGTTTACTGAGCTGCTTAGATACACAGATTAATTTTTTTCAAGTTTGTGATGAGTAAATAATTTGACCATTATTCAACGAAATATTCTTTCTTCTTTTTCTTCTCACTCCTCTCCTTCTGAGAGTCACATTATTTTTTTGTTGGTATGCATGGTATTATCCCACAGGACTTCTGGCTGTTTCTTTTTCTTCCTGTTTGCTTAGACTGAGTAATATCAGTTAATCTATTTTCACTTTCTCTGAGTCTTTCTTCCCCCTGCTCAAATAAACTGTTGAGTCTGTCTTGCAAATTTTTCATTTTATTTTATTTTATTTTTTAAGATTTTTATTTATTTATTTGACACAGAGACAGAGAGATCACAAGTAGGCAGAGAGGCAGGCAGAGAGGGGGGAAGCAGGCTCCCTGCTGAGCAGAGAGCCCAATGGGGGACTCAATCTCAGGACCCTGAGATCATGACCTGAGCTGAAGGCAGAGGCTTTAACCCACTAAGCCACCCAGGCGCCCCAGAAATTTTTCATTTTAGTTATGATATATTTCAATTCTAGAATTTCTATTTGGTTTCTTTTTATAATTTCTATTTTTTTATTGCTATTTCATATTCAGTGAGACATAGTTCCCTCATTTCCATCTAATTCTTTAGACACAGGTTTTGTTTTTTGGGTTTTTTTTTTGAAATTTTTAAACAGCTGATTTAAAGTCTTTGTCTATTAAATCCAAAGTCTTGGCTTCCTTAAAGACAGTTTCCATTTACTACTACTCCAAGGATAATACTCCTTGTTTCTTTTCTTTTTCTTTATTATTATTATTATTTTTTACTCCTTGTTTCTTTACCTGTTTCTTTTTTGTTGTTGTTGGTAACTGAACATTTTAAATAATATAATGTGGCAACTCTGGGAATCAGTTTCTCCTTCCTAATCAAGTTTTTTTTTTTTATTTTTAGCATACTGGGTTTTTTTTAGTGAATTTTCTGAACTAATTTTGTAAAATCTGTTTTTTGTCATGTGTGGCCAATGAAGTCCCTGCTTAGTTAGCTTACTAGTCAGCTAATGACTAGACAGCTATTCTTTAACATTTGGAATCAATAAGTCTCTCAGGTTTAGTAAGAGTCTGTGTACATGTTTGGGAATTCAGACAGCTGACAACTCTGTACTAACCTTCTATCCTGCTGGTACAGAGCCTCAAGTTTAGGCAGAAGTGAGAATTAAGGCTTCTAGATTCCTAGGAATATGTCCAAGTTTTTAAAACCCTATTTAGATAGCTCATTGTACTTTTTCTTTTAGGCTTTTTGGTTAGCCTTTTAAAAATTTCTCCATTATCTATTACCTCAGGCAGCAGTGGTATTAAACAATGGCCACTGATTATTGTCAGCAAATGCCCCAGAGACTAGGCTGCAGTAGGAAAGCTCCAAGTCTGGTCCAATAAAGAAGTCTTGTAAGACAGAAGGGAAAGAGGGCTTTTCCAGGGAATGACTAGATAGATCAATTAATAATGACAGTTATCAGGAAAT
This sequence comes from Taxidea taxus jeffersonii, assembly GCA_003697995.1. Taxonomy (NCBI): domain Eukaryota; kingdom Metazoa; phylum Chordata; class Mammalia; order Carnivora; family Mustelidae; genus Taxidea; species Taxidea taxus. Next base: position 2,912 of record RCUC01129051.1, on the reverse strand, counting down.
GAGGCTTTCAAGGGGATCCAACCCTATTAATCCTCCTCCAGTGGCTGTGAGGCTGCTGATTTTCACTGTGATTTTATGGTGTTGGTTTTCAAGTATACCTCTGAGCTATGGAAGTTTTCATGGTCCTAGGAAAACCTAAAATCTGATAAAGCTCACTGATTTACCAATAGTTAGCTTTTTTAAAAAAATAAATGCTTCCCAGAACGTTCGAGTCTTTGGTTAATTTCTAGAGTTTTGAAAATGTTGATTTTGACAATGTTTGCCAGTGACCTCATGGCTTTTATGGAGGGCAAGCTTTTTGAACTATCAATTCCAGTGAAAGCACCCCAAGGAATTCATTTTTTAAAATATCTTAACACTTGCTTTGGTCATATAATATGACCAAAACCTGATTCCTTAAATCACCCTGATTCCTTAAAAAAAAAAAAAATATATATATATATATATATATATATATATTATTTATTTATCTTAGAAAGAGTGTGTGTATATGTGTGAGCAGGGGGAGGGGCAGAGGGAAAGGGACAGAAGCAGACGCCCTGCTGAGCACAGAGCCTGAGGCTGAGCCCAATCCAAGGACACTGAGACCTAAGCGGAAACCAGGAGTCAGATGCTTAACCAACTGAACCACGCAGGTGCCCCTAATATCAGCCTGATTCCTAAGCACAGTTGGCATAATTTACCAACTGTGAGCTAAGCTAAGCCTTATTTTTCTCCATATCCCAGGAAGAGATTGATAACTTTCTTTTAACTCTAGTGTTGTCTGGAGATCTTTAGCAAATGTCTGGCCCTAAGCCATGCAGATGGAAGGTGTTAATTATTTCCTTAACATCTGTCAGTTTGTATGTAAAAATCCCACTGCTTTTATTTTTTTTCTACTGCAATTACCCTTCACCCCACTAGTCAGAGCATCAAACAGAATTTCTGTTCCTATCTCTTTAGCACACACCACCCCGGCTTCATAATATAGAGGCCCTATTCCTGATTTAGCACTAAATCACTTGTTTAAAACTGTTTTCAAAATCTCTTCATATTAAAAAATGAATCTCTAAGGAGGCCAGTCTACTTGTATCACAATTTTCAAAAGTTCTCCAAACCAAGAACCATATCAAATATGGGTGTGCATATTTTGCTGTTGTAATTTCTGTAGGCTTTATGCAAGAAAGGGAGAAACTGAGACAGAAAACAGGGAAGGCGCAAAGCTCCTTGAAGCAGTGCATTTCAACCCTGGCAATGCCTTAGAATATACTGGAGAGTTTAAAACACAGTCATATCTGATCTCCTGCCCAGAGTAATTACATCAAAATCTCTGGGAATAGGAAGCACACATTTGTATTTATTGAAAGTTTCCCAGGTGATTCTGAAATTCCGTCGGGAATGAAAACCACTAGCAGAAAGCATGCGCTGAAGCATATCGCTACCCCTTGTCTCCTTACGAAACTAGCTGGGAAACCCCAGCCCTGGAAGGTCTGCCCTTGAGACGCTTGGAATATGGAGAGGACGGGTTACATTGCAGCAAATGGCCTGAGAAGCTGCATGTTTGCAGGCAGGACTAGAAAGAAAAGCATACTCTGGATATCTCTGCGTAATATGTATGGAAGTTAGGTACCGAGTTAGAAGACAGAGTCCTGGGTTCTATTCAACGACTTACACTCACTGAATATGTACATGTACCAGTCTCTATCCTGTATTAATTAACTAGTTTGGGCAAGTTATTGAACTAGATCTTGGGTCAGCTATTTATAATTTCTGGATATGGAGTTCTTCTAGGAGCCCATGGCAAAGTTTTTAACTTATGAGTATTTTGCCAAGTTCCTGTGTGATTTTGTTCTTTCTACTTTGGAGGGTTTGAATATAATTTCCTTTATAAAAAGGCAATGCTAGAAAAATCATTGGTTTTTTTTTTTTAATGCCCTTAGTGAAAAAAATAAAAGTCTGGAAACATTTTATTGGTGTTCCAATTGGAAAAAAATAGCTGCCTATAAAATTTGGAAGTCTGGGAACCACTCATTTGGAAAATAATATCTGTATTTGATGACTAGCTTAAGGAACACTGATCCAAATTACTCCAACACCAGCATTTTAAAACCTTGTTTTGAAATGCAAAATGTCAAATACCTTTATTTTTCCCATCATGGCTTATAGAAGAGGTCTATTTAGGATTTCCCTTGAATTTTTTTTCAAATCTACAATTTTATTTTTATCAACTTTTGCACTAGAGCTTACTGAGGGAATAATAGTCTTATCTGTCACTGCTAACAGCAAATTTAATTTTTTTCCAAAAGATTTTTGTCTCTTGAGATAAAGCTAAATGAAAAAAAAAATTAAACATTTTCTTTGGAAAGCTCTAGCTTTTCAGCTGGAAATCTTATATTGAAGAGCTGTTAACCTTTATCCTGTATCATTAACAGTCATTTGAAAACATTACAATCTTTTTGGTAATTGGGGCAGAATACTCCAGCTGTGTCATTGTGTCTTGGAGTCCCTGTTTGAAGAAATCAAATCTTTAAAGAATAGACCCCCAGAGGGGTGTGGGAGTGATTGAATCTGTTTTTTTTTTTTTAATTCTTTGTCCATACTCTTTTTCTCTAAGTGGGCCTATTCTAGTTTCAAAGATGCAGACTCCAAAGACCAAAGAATGTATGGTGTTTCCAAAAGTAATACCAGTGGTTTTTTCCCCTAACTCCTTTCTGTTCTGTGTGCCAGTCTTGTCTATCTAAGCAAAGAAAGGAATCAAAATATTGTCCTGTGACTTCAGCATATATAGGGCAAAAACTGGATGAATGAGATCTCAAACTTTAATGCTTAATCATGAAATCATCAGAATAACTTAAAAGATTTAAAACAATTCCCCATAACTGGAATAGTACCTGGTACAGAGTAAGTACTCAATCAGTGTGATTGAAAGAATG
>RCUC01129049.1:0-15695 GCA_003697995.1 Taxidea taxus jeffersonii | reverse complement strand
AACTTGGTGGCCAAGTTCAAAATGACAGTGATAGCAAACGGTTTATACTGCTTGGTCTATATGTCCGGCTTCACCCAAACATTAAAGATGAGTGAGGAACATACAATAAGAGCCTTGTGTTTTGTTCAGTAATAGGCAACTAATCAGAAAGAAAGTCCCCAAAATTTCCACCAAAGTTCTAAACAAGTGAAACTTCCAAAGGGGGCATCTGCAGGGCAGTATACAACAGACTGAGGAAATCCGTGTGCAGACTTTGCACGAGCGTAGTTCTTACTTGAGGTGGCAATCACAAACAGAATGCACAAGACCAGGCTAGCCTACGAAGGGCGTGCATTACCAGTGTGAGAACTGTATTTTGAGAAGTACGGAAATGCTCACTCAGCTGCAGAGAGTAGAAGGGCAGACTGGCCACAACAAAGGCTGCAAATGAAGCAGCAGCTTTACTTGTTGACAAACTAAAAACCCAAAACAAACAAGCAAACAGAGCATCCTATTTCATAAGGAGGAAGCAAGTACAATTAAATATGTCTACTTTTAGTATTAATGTAGATTGTTCCCCCAAATTTAATAGATTTGGAATGTTTCTTTACATTAGGAAACCTTCCCTTATAGTAAGAGCGTACCAGGCGGGCCTGATAAATAAAGTGACAGATATGTCTGGCTGTCTATACGGACACGGCTATTAAATCAATGGTTCTTAATGGATGGTTGTGTGGATCAATGAACTCACTTGGAAAACCATTTTTTAAAAAAACCAAGCCATGTACCCCAACTTACAACTGGTGGATGGGATGAGAACATATTTTTCTGAAAAATCTCAAGTCAAGTATTCTATGAATCCCTCTTAAACAGCCTTCTCCTATATTTGAAAATAGCCCTTCTGTATGGATTATTTGCTAGTTGTGCCTTACTAACTAAATTGCAAATGTCCTTAAAAAGGTGGATCATGTCTCTTAAGAGCCTCATGCAGTGACCTGCACACAGTTGGTGTTCGATAAAAGTTGGATAAATAAATTCAAAGGACTTGTGGTTAATTAAACAAATTCTTCAGGGACACTAGGAATGAAAAAACAATTTAGTAAGAATTTGACTTTAACTCAAAACTGTCTACATGGAATTCAAGAAGAAAACAATGTGCATTATCTTTCTGTCACCATAAATACAGAACACCAGCCAAAATCAACCTTAAGTTATCCATATATTCAACATATATCTGTTGAATGTCTCCATTTGCTAGGAACTAACTTGGGCTCTAGAGATAGAGCAGTAAACAAAACAGACCGAGCTCCTTGCCCTCGTGCAGCTAATATTCCAGTCAAGGAGAGAAAACATAAACAAGAAAATTGAATTGAAATGTACTATGTCAGTTAAAGAAGGGCTAAGGAGAAAAAGTAAGGGATGATACAAAGTATTTATGGAAATGCTAGGTAAAATTTTAGATAGAAGAGAAGGAAGGGCCTCACCGTGGTGAGGTGCCACTTGAGTCAAGACATGAAGAAAGTGCCGAAATGACTTGTTCGGTAATGGAGTAAGAGCACCTCAGGCAGAGGGTAGCTTGTAGAAGTGCAAAGGCCTTAAGAGGGATGGGGCCCAGAATGTCAGAGAAAGATCAGTGGGCAGTATGGCTGCTGCAGAGTGCCTGAGAGAGGGGGTGGCATAAGGTGAACTCAGCGAGGAGCCCAGTAGGGGCTCACTCTGCTTCTTGAGGGTCACAACTAAGGACTCCCCTGAGGAAGGAAGTTGCTGCAGACCCTGCAGCAGAAAAGGGCATAATATGACTAATCTGATTTACACTTAAAAGGGTCACCCTGGCTGCCATATGAAAATTGACTGAAGGGGAACAAAGGCAGGAGTCCTGTCAGAAGCCTACAGCCATAAGCAGAAATGATGGTGGCTTGGACCACACTGGAAATTGTGGAGACCAGGAAAGGTGGTCAGAGCCTGGGAATATTTTGAAGGTCATGCTGACAGAGTTTTGTTGAGAGATTAGGGAGAGGATAAATGAAAGAGAGAAGTCAAGGATGATTAAAGGTTTGGGGTCTGAGCAATGGGAAGGATGGATTTTCCTTGAACTGAGCAGGGGAAGACTTCTGGGGAGCAGGTGTAAAGGGCACATCCAGGGCTCATTTACATGTGCCATGTGGAGTTGCCAAGGAGCCTTTTGGAAATGTGTGTGTGTGAAGTTCAGGAGAGATGTTACAATGTTACAGAAATTTACAGAAATTCTCTAAACAAAAATTTTCCTAGCTCCAAACACTACAATCAGTTGTTTTCAGATGAATCTTTATTTAAAAGACAGGACAGAATTTTCAGTGTCTAAAATAATGGCCTTTTAAAACTGTACAGAAATCTTCCACAGCCATTTGGTTTTAATAGAGACAATTTCTTAAAGCCCGTCATATACTGATAAATCATAGGCCATTAAATTCATGCTGTCAATGCACATAATGAATGGTAAAGTAATAGTCTAAGTTTGGTGGTCTGACTCAATAGAACTGGAGTTCAGAAAATCCAGAAGAACAAATACCTAACACCATCTCTGGATGTGTATGCCTCACATTTTTCCAGGAATGGCAAGGAAACTTATATGCTCATGCTTCTGAGGGTCTGTTGATAAGACCTCATGCTCAGCACATTTTAAGCTTTATGTTTTGGCTTTAAGATTTATGGGAGATTTAAAACAATAAATTGAAAAGATTAAATGTTTTATAGTTTTCACTAAATTATGTGTCTTTTCCTTTAAATCATCATGTTAAAATGACTTTGATAGGGGAGCCTGGGTGGCTCAGTGGGTTAAGTCTCTGCCTTCGGCTCAGGTCATGGTCTCAGGGTCCTGGGATCGAGCCCCGCATCGGGCTCTCTGCTCAGCGGGGAGCCTGCTTCCTCCTCTCTCTCTCTGCCTACTTGTGATCTCTGTCAAATAGATGAATAAAATCTTTAAAAAAAAAAAATGACTTTGATAACTGCCTATTACCTTATACTCATTACCATCATCACCACCATCATCATTGCCAATATCATAACTATCTTTTACTAAGCTCTCCTAGGCGCTAGACCTTGTGGATAACTTTTATAATTCTACATATCAGATCCTGCGTGTTATCTTATATGTTTTAAATCATTTAATTCTAATATTAACCCTATGTTATTCGTAAACATTTATTACACTGGAGCCAAATGTCTCATGAAAAAAAACTTACAGAGAAATGTCTTCTTCTGCATTGTGAAACCAAAAACAATAGTGAAGAATGAAACATAAGTACGGGGAATTGAAAGGAACTGAGAAGGTTGTACTGCTAGGCACTTGTCCCATAACTGGGAAATGTCTATCTGAAAAATAATAATCCTATACTAAATGCCCTATTCCAGTGAAATGCCATCCATTATAATGAATCGACAATAATTTCACTGCCAACATGGTAAAAATTAATAGCACTTACAGAAATAAGGAGTAATCCACAACTACTGACCTTTAGCAAAGAGTAAAATCTACTGTACAAAATATTGAGAGAAAAAAATTAAAGTCATCTCTAAAAATACAAGAAGTCTAATCAAATATTTATGATATATAACTGGGTGTCCAGAAATAAATTAAAAGAAATAGAAAATATCCTTCCACAGTCTTGAGTATTCCTTCCAAATCCTGCAACCGCTTCAGTTGGCAGGACATAATCAGTGGTTTATTTGCATATTGTCCACAGTTGTAAATGAGCATCTTCGTTTCTGGATTTTGGCACTGGACCACGTAAATGATTATACTGCTATATATTTAATGTAGTAGATATAAAACATGGCACAAAGTAAAAGTACCAATTTTAGAAAATCGTAAAACTCATCAAATAACTTCTCTAAATTCCCCAGCGTTAAGTCGCCAGCAAACTGTGGGGTTGCTGCAAGTAGCTTCTCCATTAACATAATCTCTCAAGGACTGTCCACTCTCTTCTCGTATGGCTTTCATCCCATATCCCTATAGATCTTGTTTAGGCAAAAGGAGTGAGGCATAGCATAAAGCATGCCTCTTGGCCAGCCTGGAGTCAGATGTAGGTTCTGTGGCAGATCTAGCACTCCCCCTAAAAATCCAGAAGGAAACCTAGTGAAGCATACAGGAGAGAAGATACCCACACTTTGACATCTTTCATGCTCAGGAAAGCCAACTATAATTTTCTTAGACTATTCAAGTGTCGTATTTTTACTGTCATTTTAAACTAAAAAGGAAAGTAGGGCTAATATGCATAATCAGTAAAATTGTTAGGGAGGCAAATTTTATTTCTCCAAATCCTACATCTTCTTTGACAACAAGCTTCTTTCTTTTTCTCCTGCCATTTTTCTCAGACTTGTCTCTGACCACATTAGAGTTCAATTTATTTGTCAGTGAAATTGAACTCAGGGTGAACACTCCATACTTAGAATAGTCCCTTTGCTTTCCCACTATTATTAAAATGTACCTATTCCATGTCCTATTAGCCAAAGCCCAAATCCTGAATTTCTAAAACCACAGCCAGCCAAATGTTAATACAATTGGTGCCAATATGCCAGTGGTTAGAGACAGAAAGTTAGAGTTGCAAGGGAAATTTCAGAGGTGATGAATTCAACCCTTCACTTAAAACTGGAATCTTCTCTGTAATTTCTCTATCATAACTCAGATTCAGTACAACTCTATTTCCAGAGATCAGAATGCACTTCATTTTGAGGCAAAACATCCCATTTTAACTTTCCTCTACTGGTCTCAGTTCTACAGCTACACGTAATAATTTGTGTTTCACACCCATATACAAGTTCCACTTTTCAACCAGCTCTGTGCCCTGGGTTGCTGATTTCTAAAATATATCAAGAGAGCCTCTTGCTCCCAGGCTTCTGGTTGGGTTTTGAAAATGGGAGGCAACTGCAGGAGATTAAAGAGTAAGAGAAGAGTCAGGTCAGGATATGTATTTCTGCAGCTCCCCCCTTGCAAGTGACTTTCAGAATCTGGTGGAATTTCGCCAGCCAAGTGGGCCTCTCCATACAGTCTCCCCTCTCCTAGCCCCTTCAGGCCTAAAAGCGGAGACCACGCTCTGCCATTATTATCATCCCCAGAGTACTGTACCAAGCCCTGTCAGTTCCTTTCAATAACAGCTTTATTGAGCTATAACTCACACACCATACAATTCACCCATTTAAAGTGTACAATCCTTCAAGTTGTACAACCATTACCACAACCAACTTCAGCACATTTTCAACCCTCTAAAAAGGAACTCCGTACCTATGAGCAGTAATTCTCTATTCTCTCAACCCCTCAGCCCTAAGGCAGGCACAAAATCTACTTTGTTTTTATAGATTTGGCTATGTGGGCATCTCACATGTGACTGGCTCTTGTCACTCCGAGAATGTTTCCAAGGTTCATCCATGTTGAAGTGTCTATTGCTTCATCTCTTTTTATTTCTGAATAACATCCCATTGTATAGATATGCCACATTTTATTTATCCATTCTTCAGTGATGGATATTTGGGTTCTTTCCACTTTTGGGCCATTAAGATTAATTCTGCTCTGAGCACGGTGTACCAGTTTTCATGAAGACGTATGTGTTCAACGAGATGAACTTGAGAATGGAGTTGCTGAGTCATATGGTAACTCAACAAAGTTAACCTTGTGAGAGTCTGAGAGACAGACTTTTCCAAGGAGCTGCCCATTTTATACTCCTGTCTGCATTGTATGATGGTTCCAGTTCCTCCCTATCCTCACCAATACTTATTATTTTGTCTTTTTTTATAGTGACCATTTTAATGCATCTTACTGTTGTCTTGGTTTTTTAAAACCCTGTCTATATCCTTATAACTACTCTTTTATTAAATTCTCCTCAAATCATTTCACTTAAGTCCATCATGTTTCTTTTCTTTCTTTTCTTTTTTTCATCATCTATTTCTTTCATTATGTGCGGCCCTGACTGAGTGAAAGGCCAAGTCTTTTTGATATTTTTAAGGATTATTTTGAAAACCTTCCTGAGTTTCCCTCTTTCAAGCCAAACAACTCCTTTTTATGTGACCTGTTAGTTTCCAGAGTATCTACCCCTCTAATTCACCAGCTTTAGACATTAAATTGTCAATGTCCTTCAAATTATCTTACCTGTAAGTGATATAAGAACTGACTAGTAGGGGGCCTGGGTGGCTCAGTGGGCTAAAGCCTCTGCTTTCGCCTCAGGTCATGATCCCAGAGTCCTGGGATCGAGCCCTACATCGGGCTCTCTGCTCAACGGGGAGCCTGCTTCTTCCTCTCTCTCTGCCTACTTGTAATCTCTGTCTGTCAAATAAATAAATAAAAATATTAAAAAAAAAAAAGAAGAACTGGCTAGTATACTTTTCACCAGGTGATTATCTCACTGGTTGCAGACACTATATTTCTTTTATTAATGCCGTTAAAGGCGGCACTACCTCTTGTTTGAGCAGATAGGCCTGACTGTTGGCTTACTGAATGTGAAATCAACCAGAATATCTTGAAAACAGACTATCAAACCAATTATCCACTACCTGCAATTGACCAATTTATTTTAAAATTACATGTAGAGTTACTTTTACACCATTAAATATCATCTTGTCAAGTTTGGGCCAACAATGAGCCTATCACTGATTTTCTAAGTACCAACTGAAATAAAATGGGTTAAAGTGGCAAACATGTCCTGCCCAAAAAGGTAATCAAAGTGTTAGTCCTCTTACTTATTTTTTTTCTTCATCAAAGTTCTCCTCTTTTTTTTTTTTAATGAATAGACAAGTTTTAGCATATCATATTACCATATTGTGCCAAGTCTAAACAAACAATTAGGTGGACCCTACCAAGGAATGTCCATTCCTTCTAATATACTCATTACAAGCCAAGCCAAGACTCTTGGGGTCTCATTGTTATGCTAACCTACACTAATAGCCTAAATTAATTGGTAGGTTTAGAGTTTATTGGGAATGTCTTAATTATCTTTGTACCTAGAATGCTCCCCATTTCAAATTAGAGCATGTAAATGGTCTCCATCTAAATCCAGTGGTTAGTCTTAACACACAACCTAAACTGCTCTGCTTGACCCTAGAAGTCAAGGTCCTAGTCTTAGGACTTAAGTCTTTTCTTTTGATACTATATGTATGTTTATAGATATGTAAATATAAATATACATTTAACATACTAATTTATATATACTAGTATATTTATACTAATATATATATAATACTATATACTAATTTATATATACTAGTATATATAACATACTAATTTATATATACTAATTTAATATATAATCATTTAACATATAATTTAAGGTAATATACATGTATATTTAAAATATGTATGTTTTATTAAGGTATACTTAATATTAGTTTCTGGTTAACAAGTCCCTGCGTTATGCTATGCTCAGCACTTGTAGGGCTACCATCTGTCACCATACAATGCTATTACAATACCATTGATTATATTCCCCATGCTTGCCTTTTATCCCCATAACTTATGCATTCCATAACTGGAAGCTTGTACCCCCTCCCTACATCCATTTTGCCCTTCCCCTCAACTCCTCCCCACTCCCGCCAACCATCAGTTTATTTTCTGTATTTATGGGTCTGTTTCTGCCTTGGGATTTTTTCTTTGTTTGTTTTTGATTCCACATATAAAGGAAACCATATAACATTCATCTTTCTCTGACTTAATTCACTTAGCGTAATACCCTGTAGATTCATCCATGTTACAAAAGACAAGCTATCATTTTTTATGGATGAGTAATATTCTATCATATATATATGTGTTTTATGTATACACATATATTCTGTCATATATATATACATACATACCACATCATCTTTATCCATTCATCTATCAATGGACATTTAGGTTGCTTCCATATCTTGGTTGTGGTAAATAATGCTGCAATAAATACAGGGGTGCATATATCTTTTGGAATTAAAGTTTTCATTTTCTTTGAGTAAATACATAATAATGGAATTATTGGACTACCTGGTATTTCTATTTTTTAATTTTTTAAGGAACCTCTATGCTGTTTTCCACAGTGGTTGCACCGATTTACATTCCCACCAAAAGCACACAAGGGTTCCTTTTCTCCACATCCTTGCCAGCACTTGTTATTTCTTGTCTTTTCGACACTAGCCATTCTGGAAAGTATAAGGTATTATCTCACTGTGGTTTTGATTTGCATTTTCCTGATGATTAGGGATGGTGAGTATCTTTCCTGACAAAGCTGTTAGCCATTCATATGCCTTCTTTGGAAAAAGGTCAATTCAGGTTCTCTGCCCATTTTTAATGGGATTATTTGTTTTTTTGGTGTTCAGTTGTATAAATTCTTTAAATATTTTGGATATTAACACCTTTTTTGGATGTATCATTTGCAAATATTTTCTCCCATTTAGTATGTTGCCTTTTTGTTTTGTTGATGGTTTCCTTTGCTATACAAAAGTTGGTTTCTTTTTTATTTTGGTGTAGTCCCAATAGTTTATTTTTGCTTTTGCTTCCTTTGCCTGAGAGGACACATCTAGAAAAATGTTGCTAAGGCTGATGATGTCAAAGAGATTACTGCTTATGTTTTCTTCTAGTTATTTTATGGCCTTAGCTCTCCCATTTAGGTCTTTAATCCATTTTGAGTTTATTTCTGTGTATGGTGTAAGAAAGTAGTCTTCCTTCATCAAAGTTCTTAATAAAAATATTAAAGAGGATAAATCAATGAATAGAATGGGTAGCACCTAAGAGCCTCTCTTTAAATTGATAACCATTTTATTAATCTATATCCTTTAGGTATGGCTCTTCAGCTATTAATCCAAGTTACCATATTGTCCATCAAAACAATTTCCTTTCTACTTTCTCAGAATTGTATGATCTAGGGGCACCTGGGTGGCTCAGTCACTGAGCATCTGCCTTTGACTCAGGTCATGATCCCAGGGTCCTGGGATTGAGCCCCACACTGAGCTCCCTGCTCAGCGGGAAGCCAGCTTCTCCCTCTCCACTCCCCCTGCTTGTATTCCCTCTCTCTCTTTCTCTCCCTGTCAAATAAATACATAAAAAACCTTTAAAAAATTGCATGATATATTATAGAAGTACAGCTTATAAATGATGGTATCTTAGAATAACTTTATTAAAAAGAATAAAGTTAATTTTGATTGGATGTTAGAAAACCCATCCCAGCTTCTTGTGAACACCATCTTGTTTCTAAGTGTTCAGAAATGATCTACAAAAATATGCAATCTAGGAGTTTACTTAAATCCTTAAAATATAAACAAATATAAAAAATAAATATAAACATAAAAAATACAATCTTTCATTTCATTTTAAGTCCAGGGTAACGTTTACTCATCTAGAGTCTTCTGACACTTCTTTTCTTCTACATGCTATTTCAAATGTCACCAACAGGTCTTTAAAAGTAACTGATATTTAGTAACCACCTCACTCCATCCTATATCCTTCCCCAATATGTACGGGTTAATCACAGCCATTCTGACCATTCAGTACCTGAAATCAAAACATCTAAAAGGCACATTTGATTGTTCTCCTTTTGACACACACACACCCACATCCAAACCATCAGGTAGAACTCTTCAAAATATATGAAATATATACCATCTCACTACTTCTCACCAACTCCCCTACTGCCACTAGTACCAGCCAGCATCACCTCTCACTGGACTACTACAGTGGTTTCCCACTGGTCTCTCTGCTTCCACTTTTGCCCCATCATCTACTCTCCACACAGTAGCCAGAGTAAGCTCTTAAAAATGTGCATCTGGGGGCACCTGGGTGGCTCAGTGGGTTAAAGCCTCTGCCTTCGGCCCAGGTCATGATTCCAGGGTCCTGGGATTGAGCCCCACATCAGGCTCTCTGCTCAGCGAAGAGCCTGCTTCCCCCTCTCTCGCTCTGCCTGCCTCTCTACCTACTTGTGATCTCTCTCTGTCAAATAAATAAATAAAACTTAAAAAAAAAAAATGTGCATCTGACCTAGTCATGCCCTCACTTATAACCAGCCTCCCATCACACTTAAGAGTAAAATCCGAGTGACGTGACCCTCCTTCCTTCCTAATGCCATTTGCCTACTGCTCCTTCCTACCCCCATGGCCCACCACCCACATTAGCTACACAGGCTTTCTTGCCGTTCCTGAAACCTAACCAGCCCAGTGTCTCTTCTAGGTCTTTACCTTTGCTGTTTCCTCTCCCTAAAGCCTCCCCACAGATCTTTCCAGGATTCGTCATCAGTCAGGACTCAGGTGTCCTCTCCTCAGAGAACTTTTCCTAGCTTCTTTGTCTAAAATAGCACTTCCAGCTCTCTTCCTTACTCTGCCTCATTTCCTTCATTCACTCTCTTGAAATATTGTGTATTTATTCTCTTATATCCATCTTCACCCCTAGAGTCTAAGCACTTTCAAAGCAAGGGCTTTTTCTGCCTTGTTCATCCAATATATTTCTGGTCATTTATAATAACAACTTACACCTAGTGAGCACTCCAAAAAAAAATTTAATAAATTGAATGAGAACCCCCAAGGAACAAATATAATAATATAAATTCTGATCTTGGTAGAAACAGGGAGAAATACATAAGACGGAGGGAATATAAATTCTGATCTTGGTGGAAACAGGGAGAAATACATAAGACGGAGGGTTGATTTGGCAAGTCTTCCAGTCACACTCTGCTTTAGGACCCCCACGTGAGCACACAGGCTTCATTCACTAACTACATCAATCAACAGACCAACAGGTCCAGCCTGAATCTGCTGATATCAGAGAACCACAGCATATGAGAGCCTTCAATCTCAAGCATGGGGCATGAACATTTTTTTTTCCCTATCTCAACCACCACTCTCCCAATTATAATAAATGAATAAAGTAGATTGAAGTTAAGGAAAAATAAAGCAAAATTAGAAGCTGGCAAAAAGCAAACCCACTGCCTGGGGCAGCCTGGGGCTGATGGATGATGACAGCTAACAGACAAATCCTGTTCCCCATTCTAAATTCTGTCTACTAAACAAATTAGCAAGCTCATCAATATCTGCACGGCATTTACCTTCTGCAGCAACAGCTGCTGCAAAATCACGAAGCTGACTTTTTGGGTTGTGGTCTTGTGGATGGGACCCTTTTATAGGACGATCAAGGTCCAAGATAACAAAATGACAGCCTGGTATTACAAGGAAGGGTTTTGTAAGGGCTTGGAGGATGAACAGCCTGAGGGTCACCTGTACTGAATCTATCACTTGCCCCCACCTCCCCAATAACTAGATGTCTGAATGATGAGATGTAAAAAGTTAAATTCTTGTGCTAGTAATTACATGTGTAAAACCTAAAAACATTAATTCATTAAACAGAAATCTGTGAGACATATAATCTTGTATCCGGATTATGCTTTAACATAGTTATTTTCATGAAAACTTGTGTTCACTGTGGAGATTATATATAAAAATGACAAAACTCTTCCATACTTTAAAAAATTATGACACAAAACCATCTTCTACCTTATCATGAGAAGAAATTTTGCCTCCATCTCCAAAGAAGGGAGAAAAGACCAGATACAACAAATAAAATACATCATTCTCTAAAAGTTTAAAATGAAAATAACAAAGGAGGAAAGAAAGGGATTTTGTAATTAATTTTACAGTGCTGGTTTATATGAAGCTAGCTATCTGAAGATAAAAATGGCAAAATATTCTTAAAACATCCTGCTCTGGGAAAACGTAAAACTCTTAGTGGCTTAGTTAATGATACACAATAATAGTAATACAGGACTGAGACCCTGACCACTATTAATTAGGGGAAAGATGATTGAAAGAAAATAGAAGAGATAGTAGAGTACCTGAGTCTATTTCAGTACCTGAGTATCTGAGTTTCATTTCATTAAAACCAGGAAATTCTTCAAAATGGGCTGTGGATTATATCACTTGTAATAAGAAAAACCTGCCTCTCTCTTTCTTTCTCTGTCTGTCCCATCATGCCCCTTCATACTAAGAGGCAACAAAGCAGTAGAGACATCTCAAGAGAAAGCAAACCTATCCTCACCTGAGAAAGAAAAGGAGGTCATCCAGAACCTTATTGTAAGCTGAGACCAGCCAAGACAGGATCCACTTCCCACTTGCCTTAAGTGGATGCTGTTAATTTCAATAATCCGGGTAGAGGCTGCCTCCCAGGTTCAATTTGAGCAGGGACCCTGCTCTCTCTGGCATTGCCAGTCCCAGATGATATTTGTTGATAGTCCAGACCAAGATGAACAGCTGCTTATTATTGGGCATAGATGTCAAGATCCTTGTCATTTAAAGAGATCCTATGGGGCGGGGTTTGTCACTCCTCTCTCTCTATGCTCTCAGGCATTTGGTACCCATCAAATTATACAACTGATATCCGTACAAATGTCAGTAATCCCATCAGATGGTGAGAAAATATGTATAATTCCTTTGGGGTCACATCTAGAATAGCCCCTGAAAAAGTCAACCACTGTTCCAAATGTGGTGAGCAAACAGGTGTCCTCTTACATTTCCCTTAAGTTAAAAATGAAGATGAAAACATAGGAGAAGAGCAACAACAAAAATAGCATTTTTATTTCATCACAATAGTGATATTCTCATCAGCTTTCTACAGAAACCTAAACTCTTCTTTTTATATTACGATGAATGCTTTCTCTAGATGGTGGACTTCAAGAGGCCAGAGACAATTTTCTCCCCCCAACACAATGCTTGATGATCTCAAAGATTCTCAATAAATGCCTGTTGACTAATGAGCATTCTACTACAGCGAGCCAGATATTGATGATTCTCCTTTTTCCTCCTGCTACTCATTATACCTTTCCTAAAAAAGAAACTTGTTTTAAATGATCAGTCCCCTTCTTCTTCAGTGAGTAAGAGCTTTATCTAAAATGTGCCACCACAGGGGTGGAGACAGCACGGACATTCACTTGGGCACAGAGCCTGGAGGATGAGAACAGATAACACCGAACTGTACTAAAAAAAAAAAAAAAAGAAAAAAAAAGAAAAAAAAAAAGAGCCGCCATTTTGTCAGTAGCCTCAGGTCTTTAGAACCTGGAAGCCAGAAGTCAGTGTCTGGTATCAGACTCTACAGGGCTCAATCCGGGGAGATTTTAAGAGAAGAGCCATTTTAGAAACAAGAGTATTAATGATAATTTGAAGGAGGTAGAAATAACTGGCCAAAAAAAAAAAAAAAAAGACTCTTTCCCTATTGGTCTCTGGTTCACTGTGTGACCTCACACGTATGCGTAAGTTCTCTGTGCTCTACTTTCCTTACCTATGAAGCTGGGGGAGAAATCATTAACTTCCATTAACTGTCCGTAACTTGAAGAGGATTAAGTTATATATTCTTGCATTTTGTGGCCCTTAACATTGGCTAGCATGGCAAAAATAATGCTACAGCATCCTCCTTATGGAAACAAAACATCCATAATGCATTTTCAGGATTGTGATCTCCCTCATTATATTTTCTGGGGTGCTGGAAATAAGTTACTTGTGTTATTTTGTGGGCCCTGACAGGCTGGTGCCTTGTCACACTCTTGCTTCTAATCTCCCAGAACTCTCAAGCTGAAAACCACTTTCAAACAGGGATTTCCTGCGTACTGCTAACACTGACATCAAAGCCTTCAGTTCAAGGGTCACATCTTCTCTCCCACTCCCCTGACGTCTCTGTCTGGCCTGAACTCACGGAACGAAATGCCCTCTTTATCTCGAAGAGGTACAGGCTGCTATGAGAAGGAGTCTGGGGAGGGAGGTTATTGGTTGCAATTGTTCGAAAGATTCTAATAATTGCAGCTAGGGATCCGTCCTCTCGTGTCACACAAGTTGGAAAATAGGTCAGACATAATGCATTTGGTTAAGTGTCTAAACTGAAAAGGTGCTATTTTATTTTAAATGGCATCATCTTTACAAAGGCTAAGGTTACTGGTGCAATGCTCTCTCATTTTAAAACGTATCAGGGACATGCCCTCTGAGGGTCAGGCTTTCATTTGCTGATGTTAATTCTCAGCTGCCTGCTTCTCGTCCTTCATTGTACCCTGTGTCTTAGCTGGGCACGCTCCTGATTCCCTGCTATATCCAGACGGTCCATGTAAATAGTGTTTATGTTAAGGAAGTCATGTTCAGTGTGACTGGAGCACACAGAAACTGATGTTGTTGTCACTTTAGATTAAGCTCTTATTTTAGTAAAGGAGGCAATTGGAGCAGGCAGCTGAGTGGCCGAATGAAATATTCAGCTCATTTCATTTAGAGCTGCCCGGTTTCCATTGTTCATGCTGGCAAGGCTGGTTAACCCTGTTGGTGCCGGCCCAGCAGCAGCCCCCACCGGCTCTTGTGCCCACAAGGAGGCTACTTCCAGCTAACACATTTTAAGTCATCATCACTGCACAAAGAAGTAATCAGGTGAACCCTGTGGGCACCGTCACCCCCAAAGACATCGTTATGAACTCCTATCCATTTGTATGTCCAAAGTGGATGCTTTAAAAAGGGGGCTGTCTATGTGTGTGTGTAGACTATGCCTAAATCTCCCCACACAACTGGAAGATGGGTGAGTACAGAGATGCTTAGGACAGAGTGCTTTTGTGTTGAGAGCTAAAATGTTAAAGTGTACCATGTATTTACCAAAGGTAGATGTTGAGACTCATTCCCTGAAACATTGTTAAGTACTGCCTGTAACCAGGAAGTGTTTAGAACACTGGTAGATACTACCATCCTAAAACAAATGCACTAACTATATACATTTTTGTTTGAAATTATTTTTTGGAAAAACTTCTATGGAGAGAGTCTCAGTAGCACTCTCTTGCTTTCCCAGGAGTACTACTGACTGTGTCCTGGCCCCTTTTGGGAATTTCAAGCACCTGTTCTGAGACTCTCCACCATTCTGTTATAACCCAATCTGACCAGAGTCCTCAGACTTCTGAAGCTTTTTCTTCCTCTCTTCTTTTTTCTCTCCTTCTCTCTGTCTCTCTCCCTCCCTCCTCCCTCCTTCCCTCTGTACTTCTTTTAGAACACACAAACAAAAAATTAAGCCAGAAAAAGTGGTTGGGGGAAAAGATAAAGTAACATATTATTTCCATATATCAAAATCCTTGGTTAAATGAAGACTTAAGTTTTTCATCCATAAGAAACTGCTTTATAGAATGAATGCTTTCAAGATCTTGAGAAGGTAGAAATTCTTCTTAGCTATATATAGCTTACAGACATTATTTAATGTCCCTATAAAGTGCCAGTCATCACTGAACAAAAATGACAAATTGTTACTATGTAGATGCATTCAACTCCAAACACAAACTGAGTGGTAAGTATATAGGAGGTTCTGTGCATTCATGGTATCTAAATATTTAAAGGTATTATGTAGATCCAGGTTTTGGGGGGCCACAAAGCTTACGCAATTTTAGGAAGAGAATACAAATTTAAATGACTAGTTTGACGCAAAAGTAAATATTTATTCACGGTACAAAATTCCCAAAAACTACCACTTTAGGGGCACCTGGGTGGCTCAGTGAGTTAAAGCCTCTGCCTTCTGCTCCAGTCATGATCCCAGGGTCCTAGGATCTAGCCTCTCTGCTCAGCAGGAAGCCTGCTTCCCTTCCTCTCTCTCTCTCTGCCTACCTGTGATCTCTGTAAAATAAATAAATAAAATCTTAAAAAAAAATACTACTTTAAAATGCTAAGAAATATCCAAAAATCACAAAATTGAGAAAAAAACATACTATTCCTATTAATTAGTTCCCTGACCACACCTC
>RCUC01129048.1:0-22964 GCA_003697995.1 Taxidea taxus jeffersonii | reverse complement strand
ACCAAAGAGCCACAACTATGGAACACAAGCTCCCTTCTCTCATCTCTGCCCCAGGGTAACCCCTAGGCCCATTATAATGCATTTGCATTGAAGGTACCCCACCACCACCACCAAAACCCAAGGAGAAAGGCTGTCAAGACCTTTCAGGTAACAAACCTCGCCATTTCAAGAACTCCCCCTCCCAACCTGTGGGAGGAGCTTCCCAAATGACTGGAAGCAGCCTACATTACAGACCACCCCACCTCTCAATCCAGAGAGACCCACAAATATCCAATTCCAAAACAACCACTCTCCCACCATGAGAGTGTAATTTCACTTTAATAAACTGCTGTGGTTGCTACTTTCCTTCTGGCTATCTTCATTCCATTGACAATCCTCTTGGAAAGCTCTTAAGGAATCCAAGGACTGAGACCTTCATTCACATAATATAGACTTTCTTGCCCGTAACATTTAGTATCACAACCACAGATTAAACAAAAAATTCACAACTGAAGAGATGTGTCACATTAAAAATTAACTAATTATTATTACTGATTATACATAAAAACCCAGTGTAACACAGTAACTAAGTTTCACAACCATGAAAAATCAGTATAAAATCACACACGGTAAAAGAAATAAAATATATTTG
This sequence comes from Taxidea taxus jeffersonii, assembly GCA_003697995.1. Classification (NCBI taxonomy): domain Eukaryota; kingdom Metazoa; phylum Chordata; class Mammalia; order Carnivora; family Mustelidae; genus Taxidea; species Taxidea taxus. Next base: position 22,333 of record RCUC01129048.1, on the reverse strand, counting down.
AAAAAAAGAATATAACAAATAATTCATATTCACTATGCATAGCTCTCATTATAATTATAAGCAGGGATATACTACTGGTGCAATAAAAAATAAAACATTTTTTATAGAAATCAACATGGACCATGGCCTCGGTTTGGTTTACAAAAAAGCACTGGCAATATGCCACCTTACAGGTTTTTTAACATCCCTACTGAGATAGAATTCACATACTATAAAATTCACCTAGTGTATAATTCTGTGATTCTTAGTATATTCACAGAGTTGTGCAAACACCACCACTGTGTAAAAGTTTAGAACACTCCCATCAGCCCAAAAGAAACACCAGTCCCTCTCCATTCTCATCTACCCCACTCCCCCATACCCAAGCAACCACTCATCTACTTTCTAGCTCTATGGATCAACCAATTCAAGACATTTCAAATAAATGGGATCATAAAATACGCAGTCTTTTGTCACTGGCTTCTGTCTTTCAGAATGTTTTCAAGGTTCATCCACATTGTAGCACATATCTCTAACTCATTCTTTTTACTGTCAAATGATATTCCATTTTGAATAGATACATTACATTGTTTACCCATTCATCAGCTGATGGATTTTTGAGTTCTCTCCATCTTTTGACTATAATAAATAATGCTGCTAAGAACATTACATTCTAGTTTTGTGTGACTATATGTTTTCATAACTCTTAGATATATACCTAGGAATGGAAATGCTAAGTCTCGGTGGTGACTCATGTTTACCAACTTCAGGAACTACGCAATTGTCTTCGGAAGCGGCTGCACTAACTTACATTCCCAACAGCAACACAAGAGGGTTCCAGTTTCCCTGCACCCTCACCAACACTGGGCTATTCCAGAAAAAGTCAATAAGCGTTGGTGGAGATGTAGAGAAAACAGAACCCTCAATTCTTCAGTAACTCACATGACAGAATGGACACCATAAAATGAGATTCTTTTACCCTTTCAAAAACCTGAAACTAATAACTTTACTGCTTTTTGCTCACCTTTCCTACTTCTTTCTTTGGAGCCTGGATACTGCTTTCATCTTCTGTTTTATCCTCTTCCTCATCAAACAAACTAAGAACAGTTTTGGTTCTACTTTTGGTTCCTTTGTCCACGGGGGATGATGAAGAAAATAAATCAGAGTGCTTGACTGCTTCCTGAGTAGATACAGTCAAAGGTCCTCCCTGAAAATGGAAACAACAAAAAAAATAAGTAACATGGAGAAATACAAGTCCCACTGTAGGACGCCCCCCCTCCTCAAACTCCAAAATAATTTTGGACTATTAACGGCGACATCTGCGTGTTCCGGGCACTATGGCTAATCACATCTACTCTGAAGTAACAAAATACCGAGGCCAACTCTCCACTGACTGCTTCAACAGAGACATCTGTGCAGGTCGTTCACAGCCAAAGATAATTTTCCCAACTAGTTTAAAGTCAGGGCTCCCTTCCTCCTACCAAGAGATTTATGTATCAGCTATAACCCTGATGCACACAGGTTGCTCATGAGCTATCAACAACTTAGTCATAGAGAAAACACAAATGCCAATTACCAGGAGTGGATCATATATATCCTAGTATTCTGTTAATACTCCACACCCAAGGAAAAAACCTTACTGACAAAATCAGACACTTAAACTATAGAGGACTCACACTGCATTATACAATCAGAAGAATCACTAGGGGCGCCTGGGTGGCTCAGTGGGTTAAGCCTCTGCCTTCGGCTCAGGTCATGATCTCAGGGTCCTGGGATCGAGCCCCGCATCAGGCTCTCTGCTCAGCAGGGAGCCTGCTTCCCCCTCTCTCTCTGCCTGCCTCTCTGCCTACTTGTGATCTCTGTCTGTCAAATAAATAAATAAAACCTTTAAAAAAAAAAAAAAGAATCACTAAAATAGCCTAAAATGAAGAATTTATTCGTTCAACAAGTTCCACATTTCAAGTAAGAGACCACTGATTCTAAGAACCACTATTACTGTATGAACCACTAAGGAAAAAACAACTCCCAATTAAACATGCCACTGATTGTGAAGCACATCCTAATTTCTGAGTGATTAAATTGCGGAAAATATGCTTCTTTGAAGAAACAGGTAATTTCAAAGTGCCGGCTAGGTGGGAGGTAATCTGCTAAGGATTACAGATGTCACAGTGAGCTGAAGAAACTTGGCCCCGGTCTTCAAGGAGCATGTACTTGAGCCAGAGCTGGCAGTGCAACAAGCAGTTCAACCTCTGGCTGACTGGGGTAACTCAGGGGCTACAGGAGCACAGAAAATGTCCACACAGAAACTACAGGTAGGGAATGTCCCACAATGTTTCAGGTACAAATAAAATATTTGTATCACTGCAGTTCTAAGAGCCTCAACAGGAAAAGTGTATGTGATATTCTTCACATAGGCCCTGAAAAAGAGATTAGATGTGAACAGCTGAACATACAGAGAACTAGAAAAGTTAGAGGAAAAAAGGAAAAAGTGGGGGCACCTGCATGGCTCAGTCAGTTAAGCATATGCCTTCAGGTCAGGTCATGGTCCCAGGGTCCTGGAATGGAGCCCCATATCGGGTTCCCTGCTCAGCAGGGAGTCTGCTTCTCCCTCTCCCGCTCATTCTCTTTCTCTCTCAAATAAATAAATAATCTTTTAAAAAAAGAGAGAGAGAAAAGAAAAGAGTAAAAAGAAAGAGAAAAGGTATACAGACACTGAAGGCCATCAGTAACCCCCAGGTGCAGCCAGCAGCCTTGTCCACAGGCTCCTGCTGATGACAGACCACCCAGGAGAAGACAGCAAATGTTTTGGAAGACAAGAGATTTCACTTTACTCTCTAATTAACAGTCAACATCAACTAATATAAGAACAGGAAATTAAGATCTTCTTAAAACTTCATTTTAATTGAAGTACAGGTGGAAGCAGAAAGGAGCCAGGGGGACAGAAATGCTACAAGGGGACACATGAGCCAGAGCAGACATGCAGAGAAAACCGAAATGAAAAGTAGGCTGTGGGAGAACACCTTGGTGAGAAAAGGCAAAACCGACATGGACACGAGATGACAAAGAGAGTGTAAAATGGGAGAAAGGCACAGCACTGTGTGCACCTGTGCCTATGAAAGAGACTGAACAGCAAGAACAATGGTGAAGATTTCCCTCAATGGTGGCACCAGATTTTCTTCTTCACGCTTTTCAGTTGTTTTCAAAATTTTCAACAAATTTGCCATCTGTTTTCTGTGGTAGAAAAAGGTAAGGGTGTGTGCATTTGTGTGTGTGTGTGTGTGCGTTTTACAAGACACAAGAAACAAACATAACAGAATGGACACGCCAAAAAAAGGCTACCTTTTCTGACTCCTCCACCACAAGAGCACGCCCCAGTTCGGACGGTTCTTTGGCGCCCTCAACCTTCTTATCCACAGGTTTCACTCCGAATGGTGCCTCCTTCTCTTCTTCATCACTGAACAGCAAAGGTGGTACCTCAGGGACAGGCTCTTTTTTCTACCAAAAGAAGAGTTAGATGATATCCTTAAAAACAAAAGTGTGCTTGACCAGCATGACAACCCAGAAAACAAGGTGACCACGGTCGAGTGAGCGAAACGTGGTGGCAGGAGAGCGAGGGCGTGAAGTGAAGGACGCACAAACAGGGCGAAGGAATAAATGCCGCAGACACAATGCTTCACACCTTCGGCTGCAACACCTGCACCTGTCTCCACGTGTCCGTCCACTTCACAGACACTGCCATCGCCTAGACCCTAACCTCTGCCACCCAGACAGCTACTCGTCTCCTGCTTCCCTCCTCCCTTTCCAGCTCAGTGACATCATCCAGAGGGCCCTGCCAAAATAAAATGCCCCCCAGATTACTTCATCTCCCACCCCACGCCTGCACTATTTGCGCTAAGCAAATGCTACACATGACAATCAACTGACACTTCATTTTCTCCCTTTATCCATCTGCGCCCTATCAGCCCTCACTACTCCCTACCGTAAACTTTCACACTTCCATGCTTGTTCCTCACTGGAGAAGCAAACCTTCATCTTTCAACCGCGGCCCAGCTCGAGGTCACCCATGAAGGTTTCCCTGTTCTCTTTCTACCTAGTAAGTATCGTCGCTACGCCAGTAAGATTATTTATCCCTCTCCCAAGCCTTTACTTCACCTGCTTCCCAGTGTACATTAATAGCAATCACACATCTGTCCGTTCACCTGAAAGGATCATGTATCGCCAGAGCCGGTCATGGTGTGTTATACCAAGCAGGTGGTCAACACAAGTTTGCGAGTATTTTGTCTCATCTTCTATCTGTCGCTTACATGGGAGGCAGGAAATTCAGAGATTAGAAAACTGAGGTTATGTGCCTTGTCTAGAGTTATTGGCATCCTTCAGGCAAAGGATTGATCAAAAATTCTTGAGGAAAAAAAACTGTAACTCTGTCCTATCAACGAGACTAGGTGTTATGAGGAAGTGAGCTCCGAAGTAGTATCTAAACCAAGTCAGGAAGACAGGTTTGGGGAATCAAAGAACCCTACTAACTATGAGACAAAAAATTACAAATCAAGTAAAAAATAGGGTAAGATGATTGATTATTGTTAAGAAGAGGTCCTTAAGCGCGTCTGGGTGGCTCAGTTGGTTAAGCAATTGCCTTCAGCTCAGGTCATGATCCGGGAGTCCGCATCGGGCTCCCAGATCCACGGGGAGTCTGCTTCTCCCTCTAACCTTCTCCCCTCTCATGCTCTCTCTCACTCTCTCTCTCTGAAATAAATAAATAAAATCTTAAAAAAAAAAATTAAAAAAAAAAAGAAGAGGTCCTTAAAATGCATAATCATTTGAACCTGAAATAAAAGACTGGAAATCCAAAGAAACAGTTTCAGAAGAGATCAGGCAATACTGGAACGACTAAAGGAAGAAACTTTTGTGGAATGCACTGGTCTTGCTGAGAACTACATACAACTTTGATGCAAGTCAGTCCGGGTAAGAAACGAGATTTAGATATGGTCTCTTAAACCAAGAAAAATGTCACCCAAACTTTTGGTTGTAAATGTTCTGAAAGATAAGCTGTATTCATCTTCACTATGAAATTAATTTCACTGATAGGTTGATAAGTGAGTCACATCTAACTTTAAAATAGTCTAGGATCTCTGAACAACAACAAAAAAATATTTTCTACACTGTTGTCCAGAGGTGCTTATATTTCACAAACGGTAAAATTCTGTGTGCAGTTTGTTCAGCTACTTAAGATGCTGATCTCTGATCTTTGTCTCATTTAACAATCATTATTACTACAGGTAGAAAGAAGTTTTCTCTTTCCAGAACCTTTAGTATTTATTAAATTATTGTCCATTTATCCAGGTTAGAAGTTTTTATTTATAATCTACAGAGGAAAACCACTCAGATCTGATTCTTTTAACCACGGAGCCACCTGATGTCTTCTTTAGGGAGATTCAAGGATGGGTGATTCAAGGAGGAGAGGACAAGAACCTCAAAGCAGCAGCAGGGAAGGCAGCATACTCTTTCCCAATGCTGAAAGCTTCTGGTATAATTCCACTTAATGGGAATGTGGTGGAAAAAAAACAATTCCTAGATCAATTGACATGTGCCTGGTCTGGGAAGCTTTCACAGGACAAGTAAATGTTGGTCTTATGTCTGAAAATATGAAGACTATTTCCAGATCGGGGAGACAACAAGGACCCCTGGAGTACTGGGGGACAGGGTGAGTCACCTAGCGCACATGGTGAGGGTGGAAGAGAAGTGCCGCTTGAATGAGATTACAGGTGGCACGGGAGGCTCAGGTGAAGTATTTGTGACAAGGACAAGACAGGACTGGGTTGTTTTTAAGAACAGAACCAGGGCAACCGCAAGGAGAGCAGAGGAAAGGAAGGAGCAATCGTGGAGAAGCCAGATATAAAATTATCTCAAGTCAGGCGCCTGGATGGCTCAGTCGTTGGACGTCTGCCTTTGTTTCAGGTCATGATCCCGGGGTCCTGGGACGGAGGCCCACATCGGGCTCCCTGCTTGGCGGGAGGCCTGCTTCTCCCTCTGCCACTCCCCCTGCTTATGTTCCCTCTCCTGTCTCTATCAAATAAATAAAATCTTTAAAAAAATAAAATAAAAATAAATTTAAAATAAATAAAATTATCTGAAGTCAAGGCTAAATATGACAAGACAGTAAGGTTGGGAAGAAACATCCCTAATAAACTAGAAGGCAACAGTGACGGTTACTCCATCTAAGCCAAAGTCAGTCATACATGTCCTAGTACCGTCACAGGGAATACCGAGAGTGGCAAAAAAGAACAAGCTCAAGCTTATGAAAATGAAAAACATTCTGCAGGATGAGAAAAAAGATGCATAAAAATGTGTAACATGATCTCACTTAAATAAAAGACATGGGGCACCAGGAAGCAGGCCTTTAAGAGCCGACGACATATGGTTACTGATGATTGCTCTGGGAGAAGCCTAAGGACTTTTCATTCTCTATGCACTTTCTAAACCTTTTTAAAGAAGCACATGGGAGGAGTCACAGGGGCTCATCCCTTCTTCTCTGTCATGTGGGTCTTTTTGCCTCTATCACATGCCAAATTTGAAGGGCCTCAAGTTGGGACTGAAGGCCTGACAGCAGGCTGTGACGTGACTTGGTTCTTGGCCTTTTAGGCTAACTGAGCCAGATAAAGGATGTCTCCATGGAGTCTAACCTAAAAAGCTTCACACTCCCCTTTGGGGCTGTTAGCAATTGCCAGCTGGCAGTAAAACAGTGCTTGGCCTCACTTTGTTCTATGTGCACACGCTCACATATACCCACTAAGGGAAGGAGTTGCGGGGGATGAAGAGCAGGCCAGAGCAGGATTCTAGTACTCCTGGGTTCCCTGAACAACTATTATCATAATCCCACCTTCCTCTTGTTCCTTAATACTCCTTTTGAGGGGCACCTGGGTGGCTCAGTGGGTTAAAGCCTCTGCCTTCGGCTCAGGTCATGATCCCAGGGTCCTGGGATTGAGCCCCGTGTCGGGCTCTCTGCTCAGTGAGGAGCCTGCTTCCCTTCCTCTCTCTCTGCTGTCCCTCTGCCTATTTGTGATCTCTGTCAAATAAATAAAAAAAAATCTTAAAAAAAAAAATACTCCTTTTTGATATAGCTATCATCAAGACTGGCTAAACTTTTTAGCTTAGGTGACTGTGGTAGTGACATCACTTAGATGTAGTCACTGGAATCATTTACACCAGATAGCCACCGACTTTTTATCACATCCTTTTAATTTAAAAAAAATTTTTTACTCTTGTTAAAAAATGTAAAACTGACCATCTTAACCATGTATATAGTTTAGTAGTGCTAAGAATATTCACACTGTTAGGCAACAAACCTCCAGAATTTTTCCATCTTGCAAAACTGAAACTCTGTATTCATTAGAAGACTCCTCCTTTCCCTCTTCCCCCAGCCCCCAGAAACCACCATTTTACTTTCAGTTTCTTGGAAATTGACTCCTCCAGGTACCTCATCCAAGTGGAATCATATACTATCTTTTTCTGACTGCCTTATTTCACTCAGTGTGAAGTCCTCAAGGTCCATTCATGTGGTAGCACGTGCCAGAATTCCCTTCCCTTTTCCTGACTGGCTACTGACAGTAGTAAAAGGTGTTAATACTTGAAACGTGCTCCTAAAAGCAATAATGTGTGCCTTTCCGGCCTGGTCTACCGTTAGCACAATTCCACACAGCTGCGGCTGAGCCTGGCGACCCCCACCAGGACTGCAGCAGCGCTCTCCCTTGAGACTCCAGATCCCTACCCCTGATGCTGAAGGGGGTGCATGACATGGAGGAAACCTTTCCTTCACGCTTTGTGCTTGTGTTTCATCTATAAAATACCACTAACTAGAAGACCTCTTTCTAAAACTAGGCAAATGGGATTTTCCATTAGCCTCAGCCTCCAAGATCGGTTTTAGGGGCTGATTCAGGGAAGTATCACTCTTCGTGTGACATCGCCTGGAGGGTACTTCCTGGACCTAGGAAGTTACAAATACCGTTGTTGTAGGAGGAACAGATGCAGGAGGCGAGCCAAAGAGAGAGCTTCCACTGTCAGCATCGTCTTCAAAGAGGAGTGACACTCTCTGGGTCTTCTTTTGGCTGTACAATCAAACAAAAGGTCAAATAAGGTAAATGTGATTAAAAAATACAGACAATATTCCCTCTAGGCCATACTTATAGGAACCCACCTACTACCAAAACACCCAAGTCATCGCTGACCTTACATAGTTAAAAGGAAACCAGAAAAACCTTTAAAATAGGTACAATTTGTGTCTATCATATTATCAGCCTCTGGCTCTCATCCAGACATGAAGAGAGGGCCTCTTCATCTTTCCCTCTGACTCACTGTAGGTGCACTAGTTGTTAGCTTGGCCAAGTATTTAAAAGCATGTTTGGGGATGCTGGGAAGAGAGGTATGTTTGGAGTAAAAATGGTGTAAAGATTTGAATTATTAGATTTTAAAGCAACTGTTAGCTTTCTAGAATTTTTGAGAAGTACAGAAACTAGGGATCTCTAGCATATGTTTTCTTTTCTTTTTTTTTAAAGATTTTATTCATTTATTTGACAGAGAGAGAGAGATCACAAGTAGGCAGAGAGGCAGGCAGAGAAAGGGGGGTGAGGAGGCTCCCTGCTGAGCAGAGAGCCCGATATGGGACTCGATCCCAGGACCCTGAGATCATGACCTGAGCTGAAGACAGAGGCTTAACTCATTGAGCCACCCAGGCATCCCTAGCATATGTTTTCAATAAAGAATATACTGGAGAGGGGAAGGGGGTGCCTGGCTGGCTAAGTTGGTGGAGCATGCAACTCTTGATCCCAGGGTCATGTGTTCAAGCCCCATGTTGGGTTTGGAGCCTACTTAAAAACAAAAAAGCAGAATGAAGTTAAAATATTAGGAAAAAAAAAAAAAAAAAAGAGGGAGGCTGGAGGAGCGCGTGCCTGGGTGGCTCAGTTGGTCGAGGATCTGCCTTCAGCCCAGGTTGTGATCCCAGGGTCCTAGGATCAAGTCCTGTGTCGGGCTCGCTGCTCAGCAAGAGTCTGCTTCTCCCTCTCACTCTCCTTCTGTGCTCTCTCTCTCTCTCTCTCTCTCTCTAATAAATAAAACATCTTAAAAAGAGAAAGAAAAGAGGAGAAAAGGAAAGGAAAGAAAAGAAAAAAGAAAGAAAGAGTAAGAACATACTGGGCTCTTTCAGCCACAGCTCTCCTCACCACCTTCCTCTAGCCTGTCTTTACCTACCTCCTTGCCTAGGATTCTGCCCTGGCCCCTACAGAGAAGGTGGCCAGTAAACATCTGCCAGAACAAATACTGGTCAGGACTTTTAATGGATAGGAATACAAAAGTGGAGAATCACACGGAGGCTTAGCACTAGACATGGGGAATCCAGAACAGAAAATGTTCTAACAACTGAAAGATCAAGTTCCAGTTTTTACTATGTGATAAGGAGTCATCCAACTCACACACTACACAATTACCAATGTAATAAAAAATTTAAATTCAATTTTAGGGGCGCCTATGGCTCAATTGTTAACATCTCCCTTCAGCTCAGGTCATGATCTCAGGTCCTGGGATCAAGCCCTGCACTGGGCTCCCTGCTCAGTGAGAAGCCTGCTTCTCCCTCTCTCACTCCCCCTGCTTGTGTCTGCTCTCTCAGGGTCTCTCTCTGTTAAATAAATAAAATCTTTTTAAAAATAAAAATAAAATAAATTCAATTTTAGCTAAGTAAAAATGATACTAACACATCATTTCAGTAAACTGTTCACCATCTACATCTATGTACATCAGGACATAATATATACACAAGTATACATATCATAATCTTTTTCATATGTTTAATTACAAGCAAGACACAATCTATGTAGCTTATTCATTAGTTTAATACTGATCTCTGCCTATCTTAAAAAAAAGTTTTAAAAACCTAAGCATCGGGGCGCCTGGGTGGCCCAGCGGGTTAAAGCCTCTGCCTTCGGCTTGGGTCCTGATTCCAGGGTCCTGGGATCAAGCCCCACATTGGGCTCTCTGCTCCGTGGGGGGCCTGCTTCCTCCTCTCTCTCTGCCTGCCTCTTTGCCTACTTGTGATCTCTGTCAAATAAATAAAGTCTTCAAAAAAAAAAACCCAAAAAACAACAACAAAAAAAAACCCTAAGCATCACAGACTAGGGAACACAAGTAACCAAACCCTTGAGTGTACGTAGACATATACACCAAAGAATGGTTAAACATTAATACCCTGAAGAAGTTATAAAAACAGAAAGCCACAGTACGGTGGTATTTAACATGCCTTTATGGATATATACCACTAAAAATTTACACAAATTATAACCAAAATATTTCACTACTTGGTGATGAGTGATCACAAAATATTTACAACTATGTCGGGCCTAAAGAATACCAGAAACCTCATTAAGCTGCTACAGCAGAACACCTTATGCATGATTTTCTGAACAATTTCTAAAAACAAAACAAAACACCAAACCAACCCACAAAAATGTGTGATGACATCACAGCCACTGGGCTGACACACAGAGCCCTGCAGAGAACCAGCCTCCAAACAGGATGTTTTTCAATGCTGAGTAGATTTCCATTCAAATGCGAAACTTAGGTAACTCAGACCAAACTTTGTGTTCTATAAATAAATAAAATCTTTAAAAAACAAAAAAAAAAACACTTTACGTTCTATAGGGTATCCCAGAAGAAAAACAAAAAAGTTAACAAACTGGACTTAAAATCCCTAGCAAAGAAAAATAATATTTAGGGGTTAAAAAAAAAATAGTAAGTAGAAGAAATTAGGTAAATCTGCTAAGAAAAACATTTCCCAGCACTGGGGAGAAAAATACCTTACAAAGACATTCTCCCTTCTATGACTACTAAGTAATGAATGATTATCACAGCACCCCAAGTAACTGACATCTTGTGAATCAAATACCTTTACTTATTATCACAGACACTGGTTAAACGATTTCTGACAGTGACTATCTCACCTGTCCTTAGCAACAGCAAACAGATCATCTTCATCATCCTCCTCAAAGAGACTGGTCTTTTTCACAGCCTTGGCCTCCTGCTCCTGAGTGGTGCCAGAGTCCCTAAGTTTAGACCTGTTGTCAGATGCTGAGTTTGTCTGTGTATCAGTAATATTCCACTGGTCCTTAAAATATAAAATATATATTAAAATCCTGTGGCAATTCAGACTAAGAAACCTAGAAGTAAAATGAAACTTACATTCATTAAACTAAATTGTATTTAAACTAAGTATTAAGCTAAGTGCATCATTCTTGAAGAAAGTTCACATCTGGGGCTTTTCTTTGAACTCAAATCTAGACATCTAGGTTCTTTAACCTCCAAGTCCTGACCTTACGCCTTCTTCTATCACCACATGTTTTCTCCCTCTACATTTTTTTTCTGGGTTAGGACAGGGGAAGTTGTCTACCTTAGGAGATTCAAACTTATGTTTAGAGGGGGGTGAGAAGAAAGATGAATGTTTAAAAAAAAAAAATCAAGAACACTCAACTTTTGAGGAAAATGATACTTTAAAGATCTTAAAGCAGACTGGAAAAAAATGTATGAAAAGCTCATGCAATGCACATCTAAACAAGACACAATGAAAGTGCTAGTAGGGGGCCTGGATGGCTCAGCCAGTTAAGACTTCAGGCTTGAGTCATGACCCCAGGGTCCTGGAATGGAGCCCTGCGTGGGGCTCCCTGCTCAGTGGGGAGCCTGCTTCTCTGTCTGCCTCTGCTGCTCCCCTGGCTTGTGCTTGCTTGCTCTCTGTCAATTAGCAATAACCGCGCCTTGGATAAACCTCATTGGCTACGATACTGCCACTGCGCAAAGCTGTCAAATAAATAAAACCTTAAAAAGCAAAAAAGAAAGCAAGCTGCTAGTGACCCTTTCACCACAAAAGCCTAAATCTTAGACCTTTAGGAAGCATTAAGGGAATCCCACCTGGCTATGTTCTCGAACACAGGAACTCCTGAACACCTCCTTAAGTGGTCCTTTGGTCTCTAGAGTCTAGAGTTTTGCAAAGCAAAGTGGGGTCCACAAGCAGCAGCATATGTTATACAGAATTCTGATTCCAGCCCAGACTTTCCAAATTAGAGTCTGCATTCATAACAAGATACCCAGGTGATTCCTCGACATGTCATGGTTTGAGAAGTGCTCGTCTAGTGTAGTGAGGCTCTCCCAGGTGAGCTTTAGAACATTCCCATGGCAGGCCATATACCAAACCACTCAGAATCTACAGGAGTGCAATTAAGTAAAAGTATTCTTTTAATTTTCTCCAGGTGATTCCAATGGGTAGCCAAGGTGGAGAGTCACTGTTCTAGAACCTTGGTTATCTTTACTGAGCAAGTATTGTTATTGCCAGCTTTAGCTAATACGATTGACCCTTCAACATGGGTTTGAACTGCATGTGGACTTTTTTGATAAATCTATCTACAGTACCGTAAATATATTTTCCCTTCCTTATGATCTTAACAATTTTTCTCTAGCTTGCTTTATTATAAGAATATAGTGCATAATGCATATATGCATGTAACATAAAAAATAAGTGTTAACCAACTATTTATTTTATTGGTAAAGCTTCTGATCAACAGCAGGCTACTGGTAGTTAAGTTTCTGGAGAGTCCAAAGCTACATGACAATTTTCAACTGTGCAGGAGGTCAGTACCCCTAATCCCCACATTGTTCAAAACTCAATTGTATTTTTATTTTCCCTGAACCACTTTAATACTATGTAGGAAAAATTCCACAGATAGTTGGCCATTACTATAGGGAGAACTACTGAAAACAATGCTAGAGAGAAAAGAAATGGAAAATCCATCATAAATTCATATGTTTGAGTAGAAAAAGGAAATTATGTTGTATCATTGTAAGTTGCTTCCAATAAAAAACATTACTATGTCTATAATTTCTCCATCCACATCATGCCTTCATAACTTACCTACAATGTTAAAATAAAAAACAATTATTTTAATGGAAAAATATTTTTAATGCTCAGGGTCTATAATATCACTATATTTAAGGTCTTTTCTATACAATTAAATCAGCAACTAAACCATATTCACTACTAGTTCTGCTAATATGTACCTAGACAGCAAATAAAAATATTGTTAAGACTCACAGAAAAGGAGTTAAACTTGCACAGGATATTCCTACCATGTCTAGCTACAGTTCTTGATTAATGAAATATTATAATCATTTAACAATATAAAACAGTCCTAAAATATATAGTCCTAAAATATACAGATGACTATAAAATAGTCATCTGAATTGGCATACATTATAATTTGAGATGCAATACTTATTTTATTCTCAACTGTTCTCTGAAAACATTAATTTTTACGTTAATATACTATACTAAATATCCTTCTTCCAGAAAAAAATGAGACAGTTTTAGGAACAAAATCTTTGGTGACTAAACTTCACTGGATATAAAACAGGTAGAAAAAAGGTAGGATAGCTGTAACTCTTAAATCCCAACAACCTCTTCTCTTCTCCAGGAGAAACTTTCCACCCACCTCCTCATCACTGCTGAACAACAAAGCAGACGCCTTCTTTCTGGAGGGCTCAGACGGTTTTACTTTTTCTTGGCTCTGAGTTAGAAGAGATGATGACTGCTTCTTAGCAGCTGTTGCCGCAAAAAGATTATCCTAGAAAAACAAATGGCAGAAGAGTAAAGTAACTTTATAGACATAAAGCAAAAAATAAGACAATCTGCCATGTCAAACTGTTGAAGAATACATATAATACCTTAAGGGGCGGGGATCACAAAATGCCAGTAAATCCCACTTTTCTCTTACAGATAACCCTAAAACAACACTCTATAATCTTCTCTAACTGTATTCTCCATCCACAGAAGGGAACAGAATGTATGGAACTCAAAGGCAAAACACTTGAGAGGGAGTGGGAGGAGGCCAAGGTCACAGAGATAGGAGGAAACCTGGCTCCACTCAGGCTGGCTGCTTGTGGGCCCTGTATGCTCATCAGTGAGAGCAGTTCAGCCTGTGTGAGAGACAACAACTTGCACACCTTTCTATGACTTAGAAACCAGAGCAATGAATTAATAGAAACTGGGAGCTTTTCCACTCTCTTACCTACAAAAGACACACATCTGGGACAGTGGGAAGGAATGACTTGTTTTCTGGTTAATTTTATTTTAAAGATTTTATTTATTTAAGAGAAATCACAAGTAGGCAGAGAGGCAGGCAGGCAGAGAGAGTGGGAAGCAGGCTCCCGGCTGAGCAGAGAGCCTGATGTGGGGCTCGATCCCAAGACCCTGAGATCATGACCTGAGCCAAAGGCAGAGGCTCAGCCCACTGAGCCACCCAGGCACCCCTCTGGTTAATTTTAAAGAGACAATAAAACATAAGAAACAGTTTACCAGGGGCACCTGGGTGGCTCAGTGGTTAAAGCCTCTGCCTTCGGCTCAGGTCATGATTCCAGGGTCCTGGGATCGAGCCCCACATCGGGCTCTCTGCTCAGCAGGGAGCCTGCTTTCCTGCCTCTCTCTCTGCCTGCCTCTCTGCCTACTTGTGGTCTCTGTCTGTCAAATAAATAAATAAAAATTTAAAAAAAAAAAAGTTTACCAAATGAAATCACTGCCCTACTAAAGAGCTGATTCTAGGCTCTGTAGCTCAGGGGTTAGAGCACTGGTCTCGTAAAGAGCTGATTCTTATAGGTTCAAGGGCATTTACCGAATTTTGTACAGTCAAGCATTCCAAAAGTATCTATTATTTTCATTAAGGTAATAGAAACAAAATCATCAGAGGGCCTGAGCCCAAGTTAGACAAAAAAACACTCTTAACAATATACCACAGCAGAGGAATAGTCCTAAAACGTAAAGATGTGATAAAGAGAAGCTTTAGGCAAAGTGTGGGAAGGTAGGAAAGGCCAAATGAACTGCTATCCGATGGAGATTCTAATGACAACAGTGAACATTTCCCATGCACTTACTATGTGCCAGGCACAGTGCCAAGAGTTGTACATGACTGTTCCAGCTGCCATGATGACTCCACATACTATTAAGCCATATAAGATTTGGGAAGTTTGTTACTTGCCCAAGGTCCCTGATTTGCAGGTGAATGCAGGGGTCTGGTGCCAAAGCCCATGAGCTTGACCACTGCACAGTATTGCATAAGAAAGGTTTGAGGGATGCCTAGGTGGCTCAGTTGGTTAAGCGGCTGCCTTCGGCTCAGGTCATGATCCCAGCGTCCTGGGATCGAGTCCCACATTGGGCTCCTTGCTCAGCGGGGAGCCTGCTTCTCCCTCTGCCTCTGGCTGCCACTCTGTCTGCCTGTGCTATCTCTCTCTGACAAATAAATAAATAAAATCTTTAAAAAAAAAAAAAAAGAAAGATTTGATTTGGGGCGCCTGGGTGGCTCAGAGGGATGAGCCTCTGCCTTCAGCTCAGGTCATGATCTCAGGGTGCTGGGATAGAGCCCCACATCAGGCTCTCTGCTCGGCGGGGAGCCTGCTTCCTCCTCTCTCTCTGCCTGCCTCTCTGCTTAGTTGTGATCTGTCAAATAAATAAATAAAATCTTTAAAAAAAAAAAAAGAAAAGAAAGGTTTGATTTGTCTTCCCTCTTACTTACTTCCCCCACTTTGCTCTCTCATCCAAGGTAGGAAAGAAAAACAAGGTGAGGACATGGCTGTCTTCTATTTACACCTTACCCAAGACATTCTCATAGGTCATTGGGTATAATAAAGATCCATCCTCTGAAAAGTATTTTCTTAAAGACAGATTTTTAAAATGAAATCTACAAAGCCTTCCGTTAAGAGCTGGGTCAAGAATCTAATGTCCATAGGGAACCCAGATGACTCAGTTGGTTAAGTGTCTGCCTTCAGGTCAAGTCATGATCCCGAAGTCCTAGGATCCAGCCCCGCATCAGGATCTCTGTTGGGCAGGGAGCCTGTCTCTCCGTCTCCTTCTGCCTGCTGCTCCCCCTGCTTGTGCTCTGTCTCAAATAAATAAATAAAATCTTCAAAAAAATAATAATCTAATGTCCTGCCCATTGTACAGCTAGGAGTCAAGGAAGGAGTCAGAGACAAAAACTAAAATATTTTTATTATATAAGCCTCAGATTGTTTCCCTGCCTCTCATCACCTTGTTCTACTGTATGAGCCTCCAACTATAAAGCTACATCAGCAATGGTTTTCTACTCATCAAAAACTTATTTATCTTGCATTGCAGTAATACCATTTACCTCTTCATCTTCGTCATCAAAAAGCGAGACTGACGTGGGGAGTTTGCTAGGCTGGAGAGATGCATCTTTTGACTTACTCACATTTTGAGAAGAAAACAAATCCTGTTGGACCAAGATTAAAGTTCCTGGTTAACAAGACAGATAAGCTTGTAAAGCATCAGTTAAAACACTGAAGACTATGACATGATGGCTGCGTGAATCTAGGTCTCTCCATGAGAGGGAAGCTGGCTGAGAAGACGCGTCAGTTTGTCCTGGCGGGTGCAGCACGGATGCCTGCGTGTGAGAAGGAAGAGGCCCACATGGAACTCCAGGTAGCCTCACTGGAATTCTGGGGTTTCTAAACTCCCACTTGGACAACATTTTCCAACTGACTGATCTCTTACCCTGCTAAAAAAGTAACAATGATCTTTTTTTTGCCCAGGGAATTGGAGCAATTAAACAGATTCAATAATGGAAGTAGAGGCTAGATTCCCAAATTACTGCATCTATAACTCTGTTGTATTTATTAACACTCTCCTCTCCCCTTACTAAAATACATACTAAAATATGATACTATTTCTTCCAAATATATACAAATCCAGATTTTATTTTTAAATGTTTGGTATTCTATTTGAATACCAAATAGAAAGTTATTTGAACTATAACTTGAAAAAGTTATTTGAACTATAGATAACAGATGTTGCCAAAGATCTACTAGACTCTGAAGAAACTTCATGTGGTAAGTATCAGCCTGTGATGCAAACTGAGCTGCATGACTTAGAAACATAAAAATAGGATACCTATTCCCTTAGGACAGAAACATCAATAGCCAAGAGCTAGACAATTAAATAGGACGAGAACACAGTTTCTGAGAGCTCTCTGGGTATTTCTTTTTATTATGGCATCAATGCCTCCTCTCAAACACAGACCTGATGAATTCATTAACTGAGAAGAGCTCTTCTCAGTCCAGTGGATTCGCCTGGACTCCATGGAGTCCCACGGGTCTGTTGAGGTAAAGAGGCCACATGGCAGGGAGCGACAGGCTCCGGTGCCTCTCCTGCATTTTACACATTGGCAAGATTTCACTTATGGAAAGACTTCTTTGTCTCACTTTTCCTTGCCTAAGTACCCCGACAGCATCCAGTAGTAACAATCTATGACAATGCACATGGGACAAAGCCTTCGGTGGTGGCTGTGAAACCTGTCTGCAAATTCTTATACACCCCTACCACCAAGAAGTTGAGTCTGCATCGCCCCGCATGGAATCTCGGCAGGCCTCTGTGACTATCTCAACCATGCTGACCTCCAAGGCCAGGTTACAAAGAGCAATATGGCCTCTGCACTGCTCTCTGGGCAATCTCACTTTGAAGCCCTGTGCTACCACTTAAGAACCCACCTTCTGGCTGCCATGCCAGGAGACCACAGAAAGATGGAGAAGGGTGCCCCCAGAGCCCCAGCTGTCTGAGTCTTTCTGCCCAGCTACCGGACACAGGAATGAGAGGATTCTCAGCCCAGCCACCTTCAGAGAACCACATGAGAGACCCTAACTGATAAGTGCCTGGCTGAACCCAGTCTGGTTCTAGAACCATAGGAGACAGATAATAAAACTTACTGGTGTTTGAACCACTAAGTTTGGCAATGATTTATTTCACAGTTAATAAGGAACTGGAACACATTTTAAGTCACTAAAATTGCTCACATTTGGTTTTTTTCATTTGGTCAACAACTGTTAAATTGGCTTATCAAAGGCCGAGCACTAGCCTAAGTATTAGAGGTATAGAAGGAGACAAAAAGGCCTGCCCTTATGGAGCTTATTCTAGTTGGGACTGAGGTAATGAACAAGTACACATGAAATGTCACAGAGCAACACATATCGTGGGGAACAACAGAGCAGAAGAGAAGGCAAGCAGTGCGGTGTGGCGAGTGCTGGCGGGCTTGCAATCATGCAAAGGACTGTCAGAGGAGGCCTCAAAAAAAAAAAACAACTGTAAGAAGGAAGGAAGCAAGGCATCCAGATTCTGGGACAAGCACTCCCAGAGGGCAGGAGTCAGTGCAGGTGTGCTTGAGGATGAGGAAGCCGGGAGCATGGGATGAGACTGGAGTGCGAGGCCCCACCATGCTGTGCTCATGTGTCAGGAGTTTGGCTTAACTGGAGTCTGGTTAGTTCCTATCTTCTGTACAAAGGCCGTCAATAAAATATAAGCCTCATGGGTTTTATTTACATCAATGGCAATCACTCCACTTCCAAAGAGTTGTACGTCCATCCCGGCTGTTAGTGCAAAGTAACCACAAAAGCTTAATCCAGAGTTCACAATTTATTAACATTACATGTAAATTTCTACCATGTCCATACATTTTTCTGTAAAGGGGATTTACGACACCCATTACATTTTCAGATGGGTTTCTGATCCCCTAAAGGCCCAGCATGAAATCAGATCTAAAAGGACCCAGGCCTGTGAGAGACACTTCTGAGAGGTTGCTGTTCCACTGGAAAGATGCTTCCAGATGGGAACCTTCAAGAACCAAGGCTGTCGGGGCACCTGGGTGGCTCAGTGGGTTAAGCCGCTGCCTTCGGCTCAGGTCATGATCTCAGGGTCCTGCGATCGAGTCCCGCATCGGGCTCTCTGCTCGGCGGGGAGCTTGCTTCCCCCCGCTCTGCCTGCCTCTCTGTCTACTTGTGATCTCTCTATCTGTCAAATAAATAAATAAAATCTTTAAAAAAAAAAAGAACCAAGGCTGTCTACAAACAATGCCAGCCCACAAACCGTTACTGGCCACAAGATAAAAGGCTATGCCAGAATACATACCAAGCAGCACTAAGCCCATTATTCAATAAGAGTACTGATGAAGGAAACAGCATGTTGATTTCTGTTCTGGTAAAGGCACCTCACCGCACCGTGGACCAACAAAGAGCCTTAGATTTGAGCATCCGCAAGAGAATATTTTTCTCCCAGGAGATGCACTGGATTCAAACCCAACAGTGGAAAGTATTACTACACATACTGCTTTCTAAACACCATTTGTTCTCAAAACATGAATTTTAAAAAAAGGAAGTAGTTAATAAAAGGTCTTGTACCTCTACTAAAAAACCCTGATTTAGAAATATTTTGTCATATCCAAAGACTAGTTCCCTAGAACTAAGAACGAGAATTCCTTACCTCAGAGTCCTCTTCATCTGAAAATAAGCCTTTTTGGGTCTTTGTCTCTGGCAAGAGCTTGGGATTTTTGCTGGAAGGAAGGGTAACCTTGGGAGGGGGGTGCAAAAACCAAAAACCTAAAGGTTAACAAACAAGATAAATGGAAATGAGGGTTTATTCAAACATTCATTTGGAATACAGACTGGGTCTCTGCTCAGGTAAGGCACCAGGCCATATGCCAGGGGAATAAGATGCAGACCTTAAACATGTACAAAAATTAATGCAAAAAAAGAATCATGAGAATTTAAAAATTGGGATAAGTTAGGAAAGAAGAAAAAAATAGTTCCTCGATAAAGTAAATTTCTCAGGACAAAGCCTGAATACAGGAGATGGTACAAGCGAGGACACTCCAGGCAGAGGGAATTGCAGGAGAAGAGAAAAACAAGTTAAGCCAGAGGGCACATCTGGTGGGTCCGGGTATTCAGTACCCAAATGGGACATGTATAGTTGGAGCCAGCAGAGAAAGGCAAGTTACCCCTAGGAGCCTGCCAGGAACTGAATGCTGAGACACAGGGGTCAGCAGTGGGAAGGTCTGGGTTTCATAGAAAGGACACACAAGAGGTGGTTTAGGAAGAGGACGATCAGTGCACCTGGCTGGCTTGATTGGAAGAACATGCAACTCCTGATCTCAAGGTCATGAGTTCAAGCCCCATACTGGGTGTAAAGATTACTAAATAAATAAATAGGGGTGCCTGGGTGGCTCAGTCCGTTAAGCATCTGACTCTTGATTGAGGCTCAGGTCATGATCTCAGGGTCCTGGCATCGATTCCTGTGTCAGGCTCCATGCCTAGGAGGAGTCTGCTTGAGATTCTCTCTCCCCCTCTCCCTTTGCCCCACCCCCTCATGCACATGTGTGCACATGCTCTCTCTGTAAAATAAATAATCATTAAATAAATAAACAAACTTAAAATAAAGAGAGAGAAAGAATGAGGACGGATCAAGCTATGTAGAATACCAAAGAAAGGGACAGCAGCCAGAAGAGCTTAAAGGCTGATGGGGATGCATCCTGCCAGCCAAACATAGGTTCATTTAAAACAAACAAACAAACAAAACCCATGATGCTAATGGTTTATAACAGGTTGAAGAGAGAATCCATAATCCTAAAGTGACAACTTAAAATTCAGGAAAGAAAGAGGAAAGAAAGTTCTTCGGTTCTGTTTGGAAAAATGTTAGCTAATATAGAGCTAATAATGAGAGAATTGGAAACACATTCTTTTGTAACCCTTAACATGATAACTGGTTCAGGAACAGATCATCCATGGAGGTAAAACCCACTGAGCAAGGCAAAATCCAAACAATTCTACAATCTAGGTGGTAGGTATTGGTTGTCAGTGCTCAGTGTTCTTTCACCTCGCTGTATGATTCAAGTCCTTCACCATACACCTGAAAGGAAACCCCACTTCCCTCTGAGTTCCAGACGGACTTATAAGATGCCCCAAATCAACACTTAACAAGGCTTCACTATGTTAAGTTTCCTTCCTGCTCACCTTTTTCTCTGCCCTTGCTTTATTTTCCTCTGTCCGAGTCACGGTGGCTTCTGGCAAAGCAGCTGCTTTTTCTTGGAACAGATCTCCTTCCTCATCATCAAAGATATTGGCAGTGGATTTGACTTTGTCTTTAAAAAAGATACCACAAGGTGCCTCGTTAGCACAGTAGATAGCACGTCAGTCTCATAAAAAAGATATCACAGCAGAAAATTACACTAAAGTCAAAACTCCCACCACTAAATTCATAGATTAAAAATTCTTCCCTCCCAAGGAGTAAACAGAAGAGTATTATTCTTTGATTACTTATGAAATAGTATTAAGCTGGAATTTTCCAAAGTACACAAGAACAGCTCAAATGAAACACAGGACCAGTGGTTTAACCACCTGGCTCACACACTCATCCAAGCAGCGGAGTCCTAAGCTTAGACTAGCTTGGACTGGCATTAAAGGTAAATAAAGACCTAAAGAAAGAAAGATCATTTAAGAATCAACCACCTTAGGAATCTGAGAAGTGAGGGTTGGGTCCTCCTTTTAAAAAGTCAAACTACTGGAAGCTTGGGTGGCTCAGTTAAGCAACAGCCTTCGGCTCAGGTCATAATCCAGCTTTAGGCTCCCTGCTCAGTGGGTGGGGGTCTGCTTCTCCCTCTGACCCTCCCCCTTCTCCCGCTCTCTCTCACATACTCTCTCTCTCTCAAATAAATAAATAAAATCTTTAAATAAATTAATATATAAAAAGTCAAACTACTGGGGCGTGTGGCTGGTTCAGTCGGCAGAGCATGTGACTCCTGATCTCAGGGTTGTGAGTTCAAGCCCCATGTTGGGTGTATAGATTATTTAAAAATAAAACCCTTTTTAAGCAGTAATAAATAAATAAATAAAAATTAAAAGTCAAACTACAAAGGCACACAAAAGCAAATACTGAAATCTCCCACATAACTCCACCTGCCCACCCAAACAAGACCACCATCGGGAATAGTTTATATATACATACCTAATTCCCCCAAAGGATACACTGACATACTCATTTTAGTGACTCACAAGGCTATAAATGATAACAGTACTCTAATAATATTTCTTATGATTTATGTTTCTCACTTAACATACCTACAGAATCTTTCTCATGGCAACATACACAGACTTCATCCTTTGTAACACTTCACCAAATCCCACTGAACAGGAGACCACTGTTGACCCTACGGGTGAAAACCAGGGCAGTCTCCAGCCTTTCACTACCACGAGCACTCTTGTACGGAACGAGGTATGTGTCACTGCAATGAGGACACTGACTTGCAGCGGCTGTCAACTTCTCTGTAATTTTAAATTAGTTCTCAACAATCCCCACTAGGCGAGAGTCCTTCCAGGCCAAGAGAGGCACCACCACCTTTATTCACTGCCATTTCAGTCGGCCTAGATCTGAGTGTTTTATGCATCCGTTTGCACGCTTTCTAAAATAACTAGGTGATCATTTCTCTTGGGATTCTGCTTCTAT
>RCUC01129047.1:0-21112 GCA_003697995.1 Taxidea taxus jeffersonii | reverse complement strand
ATATTTTTGCAAAGCATATATCTGAGAAGGCACATTCCTTTCTCTTTTTAAAAATAAACTTACTTGTTAAGATATAACATACATAAAGAAAAGCACACAAACCAAAAGGGTTCAGCTTGTGAATTTTCAGAAAGTAAATATATACCCATATAGCTATCACATAAAGAGCATCTTATGCTTTCTTTTTTAAAAATTTTATTTATTTGACAGACAGAGATCACAAGTAGGCAGAGAGGGAGGGGTAAGCAGGCTCCCTGATGATCAGAGAGCCCAAAGCAGGGCCCGATCACAGGACCCTAAGATCATGAACCGAGCCAAAGGCGGAGGCCCAATCCACTGAGCCACCCAGGCGCCCTGCATCTTATGCTTCTTAACCTCACTATTTGCATGGTCTATCTCTCAGCTCTTCTGCCCAGCCCCCAGCCTTCATTGTATGGCTACCACATACCCTGCGAAGGCCCAAGGGAAGAGTTGGTGGGTAGCTACATACTCACCCTGTGGCTGGAACATTCTAGGTTATAATCTGTCATGTCGTGCAAGGCTGGTAAAAGTCTGTCATGTCGTGCGAGGCTGGTAAAAGTTCACAAAGAACTCATCTGGTTTCTCCTCCTCCATGGAGGGCTCATCTTCCTCTCATTATTCTGCCAGGATTGAAAGCAGCCTTGGTCTCTTGTCTCTTACCAAAGTTTTATTCCTTTTTGAATTAGTTTACTTCGGTTTCCTTGCATTTTCAGCTCTTATATGTGTAAAAACTTTTTGACTATTTTAAATTTATTGCTGCTCTATAATGAAATTCCTCATCTTCTACTTTATGTTCTTGAACATTTTGATCGAAGTTATTTTAAAGTCTGATTAATTCCAGTATCTGTTTCACTTCTGGGTCTGTTTCTATTGCCTATCATTTCTGTTGGTTCCAAACATGACAGAGTAACAAGGACTGGATTTACATTCCCACTTTAAATGACTAAAAGCATGAACAAAATACATATATAACAGTTTCCAGGTATTAGACAGCAGGCAGCAAAGAATAATAATTCCTGAGGTATAATTTATAATAAATATACATATATAATAAATATTATTCATAATATAATACAAAAGTAGTATAAATTATATATAACATAAGTACAATTGTAATATTACAAGTTATATATAATATAGTATAAATAGATATAACATAATATATAATGTATATAAATATTATGAATATATTTCATGTGTTACAAAAGGTAGAAGAAAACAGCATATTAAAGAGAGAACTGGAATATGTAAAAAGACCCAAGTTGAAATTAAAAATTAAAAATGACAATGTCTGAGATAAAAATATACTGGATAGGATTAAGAGCAGATTAGATACTACAGAAGAAAAGATTAGTGACTATGAAGACATAGTAATAGAAACAAAAAAAAGACTGAGTAAGCTGACATTTTAAGTGTACGACATGACGATTTGGTATATGAGAACATTATGAAATGATTACCACAATCAAGATAATTAATACATCTACACCTCACATAGTTACTCTTTTTTTTTTTTTTTTTTGGTGGTGAGAACACTTAATACCTACTCTCTTAGCAAATTTCAAGTATGCAATATAGTATTGTTAACTGTAGTCACCATGGGGTTAACCTTAACCTCAGCATTTAACTCATAATTGTAAGTTTGAACCCCTTGCCTACATGACTTTTCAACCTATCTCTGTCCTTATACTTAAATATGCCTCTTTTGGGGCACCTGTGGCTCAGTTGGTTAAGCAACTGCCTTTGGCTCAGGTCATGATCCTGGAATCCTGGGATCGAGTCCCACATCAGGCTCCCTGCTCAGCAGGGAGTCTGCTTCTCCCACTGACCTCTCTTTTCTCATGCTCTCTCTCTCTCTTTCAATAAATAAATAAAATCTTTAAAAAAATGTACCTCTTTTGAGGAGCATTATATTAAGTCCTATTTTATTCATCCTGACAATCTCTGCCTTTTAATTGGATATTTAGTCCATTCAAATATTAAAGAAATTAGTTATATGGTTTAAGTCTATTGTCTTGATATTTCTTTTCTGTTCTTTGTTTCTTTATTATTCCTTTTCTGCCTTCTCTTGGATTAATTATTTAAAACAATTATCTTGTTTTATTCCTTTATTAGCTTTTTAATTGTATATTTTTATAATATTCTTTAGCAGTTACTCTAGAGATTATAATATGCACTCTTGACCTCATACGACTTCTTTTTTTTTTTTAAGACTTATTTATTTATTTGAGAGAGAGAGAGAAAGTACGAGTAGGGAGAGCAGCAGGCAGACGGAGAGGCAGAGCAGGGAACCCTATGTGGGGCTTGATCCCAGGACCCTGGGATCATGACTTGAGCTGAAGTAGACACTTAACCGACTGAGCCACCCAGGCGCCCCGAACTGATACCACTTCTTGTGCAAGAATCTTACTTTCTTCCTCCCACTGTTCCTTCCCTCACTCATGCTCTCTCTCTCTCAAATAAATAAATAAAATCTTTAAAAAAAGAAAAAAAAAAAGAGTTGGTCCCTTAACCAGCTACCCAGGTATCCCTGCTAGTGATTAATTCTTTAAGCTTTTTCTTATCTGAAAATATCTTTATTTTGCCTTAAAATGTTAAGACTGTTTTACTGGGCATAGAATTTTCAGTGGAATTTTATTTTCTTTCAGTACTTTAAAAAAGTTTTTTTATACCATCTGTGGTTTCTAGGGGCACCTGGATGGCTCAGTGGGTTAAGCCTCTGCCTTCTGCTTGGGCCCTGATCTCAGGGTCCAGGGATCGAGCCCTGCATCGGGCTCTCTGTTTAGTGGGGAGCCTGCTTCCCTCTCTTCTCTGCTTCTCTGCCGACTTGTGATCTCTCTGTCAAATAAATAAATAAAATCTTATCATCTGTGGTTTCTATATTTTCTTTTGAAAAGTCAGTTGTAAATTGATACTTTATTATTATTATTATTTTGAGAGAGAGAGTATGTGAGTGGGGTTGGGTGGAGAGGGGAAGAGGGAGAGGGAGAGAATCTTAAGCAGAACCCATTTAGGCGGACTCCAACATGGGGCTTGATCTATTGACCTTGAGATCATGACCTGAGCTGAAATCAAGAATCTGTTGTTTAACTGACTGAGCCACACAGATGCCCCATAAGTTGATGCTTTGAAGGTAATTTTTCTTTTTTCTCTGACTGCTTTTGGCTTTCAGCAGTTTGACTATGGTGTGTCTAAATGTGGCTTTATTTGTGTTCATCCTGTTGAGAGTTCACGGATCTTTTTCAACCTGTGGGTTGCTATTTTTAACCAGTTTAAAAAATTTTTAAATATTATCTTTTCAGTACTTCTTTGCCCATCCTCTCTCTTCTCCTGTTGTGGGGCTCCAGTTACATATATGTTAGAACATTTGACTGTGTCCCATTTATCTCTCATACTCTGTTCTGTTCTCTCTGTTTTTCTTTTTTTATTTGTTTTATTTTTTTTTCAATCTCTGCATTCCAGTTATTTTTTGTATATTTTCTGCTGACCTGCCTTCCAATTCATTAATTCTGTCTTCTGTGTGCAGCCTGCTATTAAGTCCATTCAGTTATTTCTTCATTTTATATGTTTTTTTAGCTCTCAAATACCCATTTGGTTCTTTCCTATAGAATCCAATTCTTTGTAGAAATTCTCCTTCTTCTCCTTCACTTTGTTTATATTTTCTGTTATTTTATTTAACTATTTACAATAGTTATTTTAAAGTTTTATCTGATAGCTCCAATGTTAGAATTATTTGTGGGTCTGATTCTAATGCCTATTTCTTCCTTTTATTATCAGTTATACTTTCCCGTCTTTTCACACGTTATATGCATTAAAAAATCCACCCCTCCAGAACAAAAACAACACCTCCCACCACCCAAACCAAAACAAAAACTAAAACCAAATCCAAAGTGAAACCCAAGACTTTTCTGGACTTTGTATAAAAGAACCACAGAGACTGAAATTGGTATGCTTTTCTTCCAGTGCGTGTGCTAGTTCCTCTCTATATGGCTGTTCCTCTCACTGCAATAAGGGACTGAGCTGGGTTGGGTCTGGACTGCAGCTTTTGGTAGACTGTTTTCTTCTGTCTTCCATTGTGAAGTCTGTCTCAAGAGTGAAGTCTGTTTGTGTTTGTTAAAGGCTTCTTCCTCTAGTGGACTTTGTCTCCCAACAACCTCATTCTGTCTAGCCCAACTTCCAGGCCCTCAGCTCCCCCGGGGCTCAGCAAATGTCCTGTGGAAGACGTAGCAATGCATGTGGAACTCCACTAGACTTGATCCATCCTGCTCAGAAGCTCAGACGGTTTCTTTTCCTTCCAGAAACTTCCTTTGTTGAAGCAGACCCTGATTCTCCCTCAGTCTATGCCCAGACTTGGAAAATACTTCCAGGGAAGGAAGCAGCCTCAATTTCAGTTCTTCTTGGAGGGACTCTTCCCTTTCTATACTTTTAGTTCATCTACTCTTTTTCACTTCTACTGCTCTGTGATGACTTCTTAAAATAGGATTTCTTACTATATATTTTTTTAATTAAAAGAAAAAAGTCTGCAGCAGGAGTTAATGGCATACTACTAGCTATGCCCTGCCCCAAAGTGGGACCGATGTTTTTCTGTTCTCACTACCTGCTTTCTCCTCCAGCCCTGTTCCTCCCCAGTGCCACCCCTACCTCACATCTGATGGATGCCTGATCATTCTGTGCCATTGCTACTTGATACATGAACCACGTAAGCCCAACTGAGGGTCACAGTCATTGCCATAGTGCTCTTTCCATCTCAGCCTACATGTGGGGCAGGATGCTTTGGCCTATGCTCCAAGTATATTCTAGGGCTAGTGTCTGTTTCCTTCAGGCATTTGTTGAGTAGCCAGCATAATGCCTGGCTTGTTGTAAGCATGATGAAGTGCAGGCCAAGGGTAAGGGTTTGCTAGATAACTCCTAAAGGTGGAGGGTAAAGGGCAGAAGGATCAGAGGAGGGGGAGGTAGACCAGTTCTTGTTACTGAGCCGCATCTGGTTAAATCACAGGGACGTTTGGCCTGAGTGTTTGGAAAAGGCTGCAGGATATTCAGATGGTTGGTGATGTTGAAGTGAGAAAAAGCTCAGAGGAGGAGGCTGACTCTGCAGATGCTGCCCAGAAGGCCTTCCGTCCAGAGCTGGAGTGAGTTATTGAAGCCCACCTGGTCCTCCTGGCCCAATGAGGAGGATACTGGGAGCCTGCCTTCCCAGGTCCTGGGCAGCCTCATCTGGGTTGGGTAGTGTGGGCACCTTTGGGGAGGGCCAGAGGCTTGGGACCCTAGGAAATTTGAGGGTCCCAAGGTGGACAGCTGTGACCTAGGAACCCAGGTGGCAGCTGTGACCTAGGAACCCAGCTCAGCTGAAAGTTTAGTACAAACCAGCAGAAAATATAAAAAGGCAAGCCCTTCGATGGGCCCCAGCCCCAGAGCCGGGTCCGGATTAGCTGGGGCTGGCTTCCCTGCTGAGGCCATTTTTATGTGGCTAGAGGCCCTGATTCACGGGAGGGGGGGGGGCAGGGTTCAGGCTGCTGCTCACTGCTGCTTTCCTCTCCAGGTTCCTCCTGCACCCATGTTCCACTCTTAATCCTGACCAAGTCTCAGATAATTTGGGGTTATTCAAAAAAATATTTATTGCGGTCCTGCTGAGTGCCAGGTTCTAGAAATCCAAAGCAATCCAGACACAGGTTCTGCCTCAGAGAACTCACAGTTCTCTTGGGGAGATGGACATGCAAATTCATGGCTGCTATTTTATGTGATAAGTGAGGGGACTGTTAAGAACAGGAATGGCTCAGAAGACAGTCACCTCATGGGGTGGATCAAGCAAAAAAGCTTCATAGGAGAAGAGATTCTTGGAGTTGGGTTTTGTTATGTAAGTAGTTTTCCAGGCACCCATATGTCCTTGTCGCTCCTCTCCTCTTGTTGAGGCATACATCTCTACTGTCCCATGTGGGGTTAGCAAACAAGGCAGAGGCAGGGTTTCCCTGGGAGGGAGAGGGTGTTTAACTATTTCACAAGGGGAGGTCCAGGTAAGGTCAAGGTGGGGTATCAGGCCTCCATGGGGGACAGCACAGGGTGGTAGGAAAGGTCACAGGACTTGTTTGGGGTTAGTTTAATCTGGGCTTTGCTAACGTTGCCTGGACACTGTTTAATGATGGGCCTGGGCAGTAGGGCCTCGGGGGAGGGATGAGAAGGTTGGGAGAGGATCTGGCCCAGGAGGGAGAAATTCTCTTGGTGTCCGGGGGAAGGCTGCTCTGCCTTGCAGCTTGAGGGCATCTTATGAAGGAAAGCCCCTTCCATCAGGGAGGAGCGAGCTCTGGCGGAGGCCCTGGTGTACCAGCGGCGGGAACAGGTGGCTCTCATGGCTCTCCTGAATGGGAAGGCCACCAGAGAGGCTGAGGCGTGGGCTAAGCTGCAGAAGATCACCCAGACATCCCCATGGGCCGGAGAGCGCTCCCTGGAAGACATTGAGCGCAGCTGGCTCAAGTGGGAGTCCAAGGGCAAGCAGGTGAGGCTGCGTGGGGGACCCAGGGGCATAGAGGGGCAGGCCATGGCCAGCCCCGAGGCTTCATTCTTGTCTGTGGCTCCCGCAGATAAGCAAAGTTGTGGGAGCAGCATACAAGCCCAAGGCCCGGTCCCGGAGTCCCCGACTCCTGTCCACTGAAGTGCAGTACAGCTGGATGAAGCACCAGGTACAACAGGGCAGGGCTCACTCCCTGAGATGCTGGTGCTGGCGGCCTCCACTAGCAGCAGCAGCCACCTTCCACCTTCCTGTCCACTGGGCCCTCCAGGCCAGGGCAGGGCCACAGGCAGCTCTGGGGTGAGGCTGGTCTGGCTGAGGAGGCCCTAGGTGAGGCCACGGACACGGCTTTTGTCTCTGAGGACACAGCTCATCAGGCCTACAGGAGGAGGTTCTCCTTGGGCCAGGTACTTTCCCAGAGTCTGGCTATTCCTTTGGTTACTTGTCCACCCCCATACCATGGACTGCTCTAGAGCAGACACGGGGAGGGTCTTCTGGTGCTGGGTAAGGGATGGAGGGAATGGCAGGGTGCTCTGCTTGGGGAAAGGAAAAGGGGGCTGGGGGTTTTGCAGGACAGCTTTGAGCCCCATCCTCCCTCTCTCTTGGGCAGACTGCAGCCTCTCTCAGAGGCGTCTGCCATACAGCTTCCCCGCTTTGTGGTGGGCACTTGAAGGGAGAGAACCCCTCTGGCCTGGGCGGGGAGAGGGCAGTGTGGAGGGGGGCTGCTTGGCATTCCCACCTTCTAAAGAGGGGCCTCCAAGCGCAGCCTGGGGCGTGCTACAGGAGAGGTGGGGGTCCCACTCGGGTCCAGCTTGAGGTCTCATTCCGAGATGAGGATAGTCCTGAGCTGAGCACAAAGTGTGGTTGCCAGTCCCAGGAGAAGGGCCAGGTGCCAAGGCAGGCCCATGGTGGGCTTGCAGTGCCAGCAGCGTGCAGTTTTCCGTGAAAACCACAGTACTCTGGAAAGTTCTTTTGTCCAGGAAGACCCCAGGGCTCATCCTTCCTGGGAGCCTGTTCTTGGTCCTGGGTGAACTCCCCAAACTCCTCTGCTCTCTTCCCCCCCAGATTTCACCTCAGATCTACCAAAGCCTGCACTTCAACAACCTGTCGCCCACCCACACACCTGACCTCAGGCTGCACAACATTCTAGAGCACCAGGGCCCGCACATGCACCAGGCGGCCCACTACAGCCACAAGGACCCGGATCCTGATAGGAACACCAGCTCTTCTGCCACCTCCCTCTCCCCCAGCGACACCCTCCCTGTGACAGCCTCAGGCTCTGGCTTCCTGGAGTTGGCCTTGTCCAGCTCCCCCTACCTCCTGTTCTCTCCCTCGGTCCTATCCCAGGCATCCAGGTGCGTTGTGCAGGGGTCGGTGACTCCCATGCCTGTTGCCTCATCCATCGAACTACTCTCAAGACCTCTGAAGGCCACCCTTCGTTCCTCCATGAAGAAGAGCTACCACATTCCATTCTAAGGTGGCCCACCCTTTCTCCAGCCCTCCAGCACAAGGCCCAGGCCCACGGGTGTCCTGTCTGTCCCTGGCTTATTACCCCTGCCAGACCCAGAGGATAGAGACCTTTTCCTATTGACTTCCTTCTTCACCAGAGTCCTGGAAAAGAAAATAAATATTTGCAGATATTGGAGTCCCATAGGCCAGGAGGCCGGACTGTGTGTCCCTTGCCCCCTTAGGCACCAGGCTGTGTTTGTGTTCCACCTGACGAGGCCCTGGATGGTTGCAGGGGAGAGTTCCCTCCCCCAGGACACCTGGCGCAGCCTTCTGGCAGGCGAAGCATAGGGCCAGGGCCTCAGAGGCTCCCTGGTGATGCTGCCGGTAGGTCACACTGCTGGGGTAAGCTGTCTGCCTCTGAAACTTCGTTCGGCCTCATGGCTGGAATGAGGCCCAGCAGCCCTTGGGAGGCTGTGGTGGCTGTGTGTCTGTCCTCCTCAGCCATCAGGCACTCACCATAGGGAACTCCACATTTACAAACGGTTCTGCCCCTCCTGCAAGGGGGTCCCCAAAGCATGGTGAAGCGCACCTCAGCCTGGCTCTTGCTGCTGCTTTGGATCCAGGTTTTTCTGAGCCAAAGCCCCGTGATCCTTCGCTTGTGTGCTGCTTTGGGGAGTGTCTGGGACGGAGAACTCAGCATGGATTGTGTGGTGGTAAAAGCAGTGGCAGGGCCAAGGCCTCTAACCAGGGGTCAGGGGAAGGCCCGTGGGGAGGTGTGGGTAGTGGGGGGAAGGGATGTAGTGATTACCAGGCCTCAGGAAATTTTCTTTTTCTTTTCTTTCTTTCTTTTTTTTTTTTTTTAAGATTTTATTTATTTATTTGACAGAGAGCACACAAGTAGGGGGAGCAGCAGGCAGAAGGAGAAGCAGGCTCCCCACTGAGCAGAAAGTCAGATGTGGGCCTCAATCCCAGGACCTTGGGATCATGACCTGAGCCAAAGGCAGCTGCTTAACTGACTAAGCCACCCAGGCGTCCCCTCAAGGGATTTTCTTTTTTTTTTTTTTAAAGTATTTTATTTATTTATTTGTCAGAGAGAGAGAGCAGGAGCAAGCACAGGCAGACAGAGAGGCAGGCAGAGGCCGAGGGAGAAGCAGGCTCCCTACTGAGCAAGGAGCCTGATGTGGGACTGGATCCCAGGACGCTGGGATCATGACCTGAGCCGAAGGCAGCCGCTTAACCAACTGAGCCACCCAGGCGTCCCTCAAGCGAATTTCTTAAAGGCCTCTGTAGAGCCCTCATCTGGTGGGAGAGTCAGGGTCCTTTAGGAGAAACCTGACTTAGGGGCCATTTGGCTGGACGCTAGAGCTCAAGACAGGTCAACCTCAGGGGAATCTTTCATCTGACTCTATCTAACTCTGCCTTTCAGTGAACCCTCCCCTCAGTAGGCCCCAGCTGCGTCACAGCAACATTTTACTGCCTCTGCCCACGTGTTGTGGTGCAGGCACACTGCAGGAAGTGAAGAAAACTGCCATCGGAGTCTCACCTCCTCCTCGGGCAGCAGCTAACTGTGGGCATTTGTCCCCGGCCATGGGAGCTTGCTGGTGGCCCCTCCAGGCCCACAATCACCACCTCCAGGGATAGGTCTCTCCTGCTGCTCACAACCAGTCCCTCCTGGCCTGAGCCCTAGATGGGATAGGGGACAGATCATTCTGGAGCATCAGAGTCAGAAGAAGCTTAGAAACCAGATGGGGGAGTGGAGGTCAGTATCCCAGTTGGTGAGTGAGGAAGCTGGGCTGGTGGCCCAGTGTCCTGTCTCCTGGTCCCTGAGCACCCCTCCTCATCTCCCCAGGCCCGGGTGTCTGCCCAGCCGCACCAGCCTCTTTGCCAGCTCTCTGCCTCTACATCAATGGCCTTTAAAAGAAAAAAAAAAAAAACTACTTATATTTAGCTCTCTTCTGTTTCTAAAAGTAGCACAGGCTGAGTGTAGAAAAATCAAGAAAATACTAAAAAGCATAAAAGCCAACAAAAACCATCTGGATCCCATCTCCCAGAGATCAGCCCGGGGCATTTCCCTCTACATGTTTTCCTGTCTTTCCACACATGGGTGCAGACCTCATACACACACGCATTCACACCCTCAGTTCCCACACACTCATCCTCGTACCTCACACAGCCCATGACCTTGGCATCCAAGCTTTGAATGCAGCCTTCCTCACGCGATGAGCAAGTGACCGTTGCTGCTCTTCCCTGTGCCCCTTGCCAGTGACGGCTGCATCCAGGCCCTCCTTGGGTTGCCATTTTCAGGACCGAGGGAACAGGAGGGCACATGCGTCCTGTTTGCCCCTAATGATATAAGGCCAACAATCTGACATAGGAACGGACATGTATCTCCAGTGGAACAGAAATGTTTTCCTGGGCCTGGCGGGGCTGAGGAGTCAGGACCCCATTGGCCGACTGAGGGATAGAGAGGCAGGCCCAGAGAAAGGCAGGCGGAGCTCCTGTGGCAGTGCGCAGATGTAGTGAGCATCAGGGAGCCATCTGAGATTGCTTCCTGGAGGAGGGGGCCTTTAGCCCAGAGCCAGCCAGGACCTTTGTGTTTGCTGTCTGCTCCCCTGAGAAGGGCCTCTATTGGATCAAATGGCCTCGCCTTCATTCGCTCCTCAAATATCCCTGCCGTGCCTGATATCCCTGCACACTCTACCCCCGCCTGCTTTATTCTGACCGCAGTATTTCCCTGTGTGTCTGTTTACCACTGTGCCTCCTCCCTCCACCCCCAGAGCAGAACCGTGTCCATCTTGTTCACAGTTTCCATGCCTGGCGTAGTACTTGACATATAGCAGGTGCTGGATAACTATTTGTCCAGTAAATACCCAAGACCATCAAGTCAAAGTCTCTCTCCCCCAGGAGGTCCTCTGAGATTGATCTCACCCTGGTTTTCCCTCTGCGCCTCTGTGTTCTCTATTTGCCAGCCCTGGATGGACTGTGGAGTGTCCCTCCCCAGTGGGAGACTGCAGATCCTGTCTGTGAGCCCCAAGGGGCTTCTGGGAAGGGGCAGAGGGCCGGCAGCCTTGAGGTTCCAGCAGGTTCTGGTATCGGGGCTTCTTTCAGGACTCTGTGCTGAGTGGATCCTCACCAGCATTGCGAAGCATAGGCAGGTCTTGGATTGGCTGATGGTGGTGTCAGTCAAGGGCAACTGCCTGGAGTAGGGGTCTCATTGTTCTGGAGCCTGACCAGGGCTGAGTCTTCTGGGGGCTGAGCTCACCGTGGGCTTACTGTGTCCTGCTCTTGGAGAAGGGGTGCAGATCCAGAATGAGGTGTTGGTCTCTCCCCAGACATGTACCACACCCCCCATGAGTCTGGCACTGTGGTGGGGAGCCTGGGGCTCAGGGAGGGTAGCTGACTGGACCAGGGTCACCGGGGGCTTTTGGACTGAACAGTGGTGTCTG
Source organism: Taxidea taxus jeffersonii (assembly GCA_003697995.1). NCBI lineage: Eukaryota > Metazoa > Chordata > Mammalia > Carnivora > Mustelidae > Taxidea > Taxidea taxus. Next base: position 9,694 of record RCUC01129047.1, on the reverse strand, counting down.
GCTTTTGTGACCTGTTTCCAGACCAGTGCCAGTGGGGACGGTCGGGAGGGGGGTCTTCTAGTAGAGAGAACGGCCAGGGAAGAAGGCCCCAGGTGGGAATGAATCTGCATTTTTGTAAGCCAGTGTGACTCAGGAGAGTGAGGAGAGGAGGGAGGAGCTGTGGGGAGAGAGACTGAGGAGCTGGTCACATAGGGGTTTTTTCTCTTGGGAATCCTGAGGGCATTTCAGTGAAAGGTGCAATCCAGTCTCACCGGTGTCTTGAAAAGCTCCCGCTGGCTGCCACGTGGGGATGGACTGAAGGGGCAGGAATGGTTCCGGAGATCAGGATGGCAGGGAAGGGGGCAGGCACCATGAGTGAACTGGACCAGAGGCCAGCAACCCTGATGGTCAGGAGCTGGCTTGGGAGGCCTCTGAGGTGGGCAGGAGTGGAGCTCTGGGCTGCTTGTGGCTGCTTTTCCTTCAAAATGTTTTTTTCCCCTTTTTACGTCAAGAGCTTTTAAAAACCATTAGATTTCCTCATTTTGCAGACATAATTTTTAAATTGTATTAAACAATTTTAAAAAGGTTTCAGCGATTGGGATGTGTCTCATAATTCCATGATTTTTCTCCCCTTGGCAAGCTGGTGTTCCATAGATAGGCACAAGGCGCTGAGAGCGCGCCTGCTGGGGAGGGAGCGCCCCCTGGTGGAGCAAGACCTGGTCCCAGCCCCCAGCCGCGTTCTGGAGGTGCGGGGGAGGGGATGCCTTCCTCTGGAAAGGAGATGGGCTTGTGGGGGGCGGGGTGAGCGAGGGTGGGTGGGGAACCTCTAGTTCTTCTTGGAACCCGTTGAGGGGACATGACAAGGGGGTGAGACTTTCCAATTGACCAGATGTTTTATGCACATTTTATGCACTTTCCAATTGACCAGATGTTTTATGCACATTTTCTTACAAAGTTCCAAGGCAGTAGGTCATCTGTCCCCATGTTACAGAGGAGAAAACAGAGACTCCTACAGGATGATGAGTTACCCAGGGTCACCCAGCCAGGAAATGTCAGCTAGCTTCCAACCAGGGATTTCAGGGGTTCCTGCCCCTTCTGGGCCAAGACGCTCAGGATTTGTGGGTGCTGCATTTGGGTGGGCATCCCTTGAGCCCTGGAGACAGAAAAGATTCCTTGCGGCAGGCAAGGTCAAAAGTCGGGAAAGGGAATGTCCCATCGAGCCTCGCCAGCCATGCTGTTCAAAATTTCTAGCTCACTGGGTGAGCAAGTCGCTCACTTTCTCGGAGAGAAAGCATTTTTTTTTTGTCCTCCTGACCTCTAGGCTGGGGCACATACCTTGGAGTGGTGGGGCTTGCGGGGAGTGGGCTGAGGGGAAGTCTTGGTAGATGGAGACAGTCTCATGAGTCATTTCCCTTTGCGAAAGGGGCAGCAGGGTTCTGAGTCCCAAGGCCTAGCTTCTGATTTGAGGAGTTGAGGAAGGAAACCCGCCTCCCTCCCTCCCTGGCTTCTGTTCTCCTTGCACACTCAGTCACAGGGGCCTGTGGAACTGGACAGAAACACCTTCTTTTCCAAACTTCTCTCAGTTGTGACTACTTTTTTAAAAGACTTTATTTATTTGACAGAGCACAAGCAGGGGGAGTGGCTGGCAGAGGGAGAGGGAGAAGCACGCTCCTTGCTGGACAGGTCTGGAACCCAGGACCCTGGGATCAGGACCTGAACCAAAGGCAGGCACTTAACCCTCTGAGCCACGCAGGAGCCCTCAGCTGCTACTTCTTGACATGCAGAATTATTTAAGTCCACTGGGCCCTTTAAATTTTATTTGTTCCTAGTGGGGGGAAGGGTGGGCAAGTAGGTGGCACATGTGGAACCCCCTTCCTCCTGCCTCTTGCTCTTGGAGGAGGACAGTACTGGGCCAGGCACCTGCTTGCTGAACCTGCATGAGTCCAAAATCCTTTCCCACACAGCACCCCCGCCCCCCGCCATCCATCCCAGTTGGCACTTGAGGTTCAATTCTGTTATCCTGACTACCCCCCATCCCAAGGCCAACTGTAGTCTGAAGTCAGTTTGTGGGACCACTGTTTAGAGAGACAGGGAGCCAGAAAATAGAGGTTCAGCACTAGGGCACTGGAATGCAGTCCCCACAGACGCAGGATACAATGTGCCTCTATTGTGGGAATTCAGTGACATTATCACAGGCCTGGCATGGCCACTTTTTACTGAGTGGTTGTTTTGCCCCAGGTACGAGCACATTTAACCTTTACAACGATTGGATTCAGAGAGGTTGGGTAACTGGCTAAGGTCACACAGCTAGGAGGTAGCCATACTCTTAAGCAGCCCCCCAGCCCATCTCTGCAGTAGTAACAATGCCTGACATTTATTGAGCGCTTACTGTGTGCCAGGCACTGTTCAGAGTCTTTGCGTTCTGAAGTCTTTGCTTTTCATCCTCACAACGATTCACATGACTGCCTACTGACATTATCCCAATCCGCTAGATGAGGAAGCTGAGGCACAGAGAAGTGTCTTGCTGGTTAGTGGTGGGGTTGGGACTTGATCTTGGGAAGAAGCCTGGCTACAGAGCCTGTTGGTTTTTTGGTTTTTTGGTTTTTTCCTTTTCTCTTCTTTTTAAATAGCCTCTGTTTTTCATCAGCACATCATCTCAAGTGTTTCTGAAGGTGCTCAATGCCCAAGCATTGTGAGCTCTAGTGACCATGACTGTCACAGCAGGCACAAGCGGGAGGCTGGGGAGAGGGGCACACACTGGAAGCAGAATCTGGTCTGTAGGCGGAGGATGGTCCCACAGCTCAGGGTGGAAGGGCTTAACTGCTCCTCCGAGTGCCCCAGGAGCCACATCCTTTTTGGAAAGAATTCCATCAAGATAGGGAGCATAAACAGGGAGTGGCGCTGGACCCACGCCAGAGTTGGGCCCACGAGGGCAGGAAATTGACATGAGGGATGCCACCACGACACGGTGCCTGCCAACGTCCCTCTGCTGTTTGTTGATAACACTGCACCTCTTCACATGGCCCCATGGCTGCAGTCACCTCTGAGCCTCCAAACAGCACTTGCCAGGCAAAATGACAGCTCCATTTTATGGATTAGGAAACTGAGGCTCAGAAAGGAGTTTGACTTATCCAATGGTCCCTCTGGCCCTCTGCACTGATCTCCAGCCGCAGGCTGGAATGCTTGTACATCCACTGTGGGGCATAGCTACTCTGGTTCATAGGCCTGAGCTGCTGGCTCTGGTGCCCCCTGTTAGCACTGAGGCCCAGACTGGCTTTGACTATCAGGGCCTGGCATGTTCAGTTTCCAGACTTCTTGAATCTTTATCCCAGTGCGAGAAATCACAGGAAGAAAGGGCCCAAGGAGGTCTGGCTTCATGTCCATTTCCACCAGAAGTGCTGGGTGTCCTCGGACAAGCTCTGTGCCTCTCCTAGCTTCAGTTTACCACGTAGGGCTTGAATTGGATTCTTGTTTCTCAAACTGAGGACCTTGAACCATCTATGGTATGTAAGATGATTTTAGGTGGACGTGGGGCTGAATTCCAGTGGATGTACACTTAGAACAAATATTTTGTTTCTAGTTTAAATGAGAACAAATATTTTATTTCTCATTTAAAAGACTTGCATAGAATTTTTCTTTTTTTAAAAATTAAGTTTTAAATTTTAATTCCACTATAGTTAACATATAGTGTTCTGTTTCTGGTGTACAATATACACTTGCATGCATTTCTCAGTGCTCATCATCCTAAGTGTGCTCTTAATCCCCTTCATCTGATTCACCCATCCCACACCGACCTCCCCTCTGGTGACCATCAGTCTGTTTTCTATAGTCAAGAGTCTGTTTCTTGGTTTGTCTCTCTCTGCTTTTTTTTTTTTTTTCCCTTTGCTCACATTTGTTTTCTTAAACTTCACATAGGAGTGAAATAAAATGGTATTTGTCTTTCTCTGACCGACTTACTTAGCATTACATTCTCTAGATCCGTCTATGTTGTTGCAAATGGAAAGATTTCCTTCTTATTATGGCTGAATAATATTTCATTTATATAGATACCACATCTTTTAAAAAATTCATCTTTTTTTGAAGTTTGCTTATTTATTTTTAGTAATCTCTATACCCAAGGTCCCTGTCTTCCTGCTCCTTCTCTCCCCATCCGTGCCTCAGTGGCCCTTAAGAAAGGCGCTGCTGGGCTCTACTCCACTGCGGTGCGAGGGACTGAGAGCAGCACGGAGCAGGTGCAGGGAGCTCCCTATCGATCGCAGGAAATCTCACAGAAAGCTGGGGTTGCGGGGGGAGATCTTGGGGGGGGGTGCATCGCCTCAGAGCCTCTCTTTGCCTTGCCCCACCCTCTCTTGTGGGACCTGGTCCTCCAAGTCATGTTTATGGTTTATGGGTGCAAACTCATGGTCAGCAGGGACATGCCAGTTTCCAGACCTAACTCCTGCCTGCCCTTTCCTTGCCTGAGTCCTAGGAAACTGGGGTCACATGTCCTTCCAAACCTGCTGAGAAGGGGATCCCACTGCAGGGTATCGACAGCTTGGGAATGCAGGGGCCCATCCTGATGCCACGCACAGGGTTTTGTATGGTGTGTGTGTGCGGGGGCGGGGGGGATGGGCTTTGTGTCCTTCTGTGGCTTAAGAACACAGGCTTTGGTGCCTGACGGCTCTGGGTCCAAATCCCCAGTTGTTGTACGACGTAGGCAGGGTACTACCCTCTATGGGCCTCAGTGACTCCATCTGTCAAGGCGGGTTGAGGGGAGCAGAAGCACCCACCTCCTGGAGCGGGAGCTAAGGCAGGTGACAGTCTTGGCATGACACACTGACAGCATCTCATCATTGCCGAGAGCTGGGCAGGGTAGTGGGGTCCCGCCAGCACCAACACCCCACCTCTGCAGGCTGCCTGGTGCTGGGGCTCCTTCTGGGTATGGAGCTGGTGATGTCACCATGACGATTATCCAAGTGAGTCCGGGCATGGGCCCCCCAACTCCCGGCCTGCTTGCGTGCTGGAGCTTGGGGCTGAGCTAGGGCCCCGGCCTGTGGCACCTCGGTCCCCCTGGGAGAAGTGGCAGCACTCTGCGTCTCCAAAGGCCCTTCCTCCTACCTTTCATCAGAGGAGGCCAGAGGGCAGGAAGCGGCATGCCCGTCCGCAGGTGTGGTGACTGAAGCCCAGAGGTACGTGGCTGGATCCCAGGCTTCCCACTCTCCAGACCTTGTCTCGCCCTTGTCCGTTCGCAGTGAATGCTCCTGTTCTCCAGACCCTGACCCTAGACTTGGTGATGACCCTCAAGGGAGTGTCCCTTTGAGACTTGGGGGAGGCAAGGCCGTGCCAACCCTGCCCATCCTTCATGGGCCTCATGCGAGACCAGTGCCCCTGTTACAAGGAAATGCCACAGTTTGTTCTCTGAGTCCCAGGATCAGAGACTGGGTTGTCCTCAGTTCAGGGCATTAGCACCCCTCGCACGGGAGGCTCACTCCTCCCACTCGGGTTCTGGAGCCAGTACTGAGTAAAGAAAGGCTGGGTGCTAGGATCCTGGGACATGGCAGGGAGAAGCCCAACACCCCCCCACCCCTAGGCAACAAACAAAGGAGAAGAGTAAAAATGATCAAATAATATGGAAGCCAATAATGCAGGGGCTGGGCGAGACATGCAGTGGGAGGGGACGGAGAGTTCCTCTGGCATGTGATGGAGCAGGCCTCTCGGAGCAGCCCAGCAGAAGCTGCTGGAGTCCTGGGGAAGAGCCCTCCAGGCCGGGAACAGTGGAGACATTGCTGTGCAATGGGCGTGAGGCCAATGTCCGCCAGCCCCGGCCCACAGTGGGGCCGTGCAGTGAGCGTGTGCAGGGAGAGGGGCAGGCAGGGAGAGGGGGGCAGCCCGGATCAGGAAAAGGAGGTTACTCTAAGTCAGAGGGGTTTCGTTGGATTGGAGCAGAGCCAGGGAGGAGGCTGCCAGAAGCGGCAAGGTTGGAGCCACTGTGCGGAAGGGCAGGGAGTGGGAGTACTCACAGGCTGGAGGCCGGCAGTACCCATGCGGGAGTGAAGGATGGGGAAGGGCAGCGTCTCACTCACATCCCTGCTGTTTGTCCCGAGACCCTGTGCACTGCCAGCCCCCACTGAATTCTCAGGTAGGCGGGCTCTCCCCCATTTTAGAGAAGAGAGTAGAAGCTCAGAGAGGGAAAATGTCTTGCTGAGGACACCCAGTACAGAAGCCAGAGTGGGATTTGCACCCAGGCCCGGCCGACCCATACTCCCAGGACCCTCCTGGGTGTCTTCCTGGTTCTGCCGGCTAGGTGACCAGGGACTAGTGGCCAAATCTCTTTGAACCTCAACTGGAAAGTGAGGCAGCCCTCCTGGTGATTCAAATAAGAAATGCCAACATCCCAATGGGTAGCACTTAACAGGGCTGAGGACCCTCTAAAACCTGGTATGAGAATCCACAGAGTTCTGGGTTCCCAAGTAAACCCACCTCACCTGGGCTCGTACACCTCCTGGAACAAGGGACTCAGTCCCTCAGAGTTGGACTGTTAGTTCTTCCTTGGGGCATCCACTTCTACCTCCTGCTCTGGCCCAGGTCTGCCCAGGAGGATGATACGGGGTGGGGGTACTCCCCTAGTTTCACACAGAGGTGACAGGAGAGACCTCACCATGCCAGCTCTTGGGGGCCCCGGCACTGCCTGTCTCACCCTCCCTGTGGACCCACAGCCATGGACCCCCTACCCCTACCAGCCCTCCTTTCCTAGACACGCCACCAGCAGGGACTCCAGAGCCAGAGAGCCAGCCTTGAACTTGAACTCCAGCTCTGCAGCTCACAACTGACCACATGAGGGCCACTTCTCCTTCAGTTCCTCCCATTATACCTCCCTCATGTGGCTGGTGGGAGAAGTGGGTGTGGGCGTATACAGCAAGTGCTCAGCTCCAGGCCCTGCAGGGCCAGCCCTCCATGAAGGGGTCTTGTTACTTGTCATCTGTATTTCTCACCCACCCTTGCAAAGGGCAGGGTCTCAGAGCTTCCTGGGATGACAGCGGGCATATCAGCGCAAATTGGAAAGGGCCATCTGGAAACTTCTGTCCTGTCCCGGGAGGCCTTCTGGAGGTCAGGCCATCACTTGGGCTCATGGCTGGCTGATGACATTGATGCTGGATAAGCTGTCAGGAAAGAAAAGAGAGGTCACTGGGGAGCTTTGCTGTTTTGAGACCTTGGGAAGGACCAGGCCTCCCCCTCTTCCCTGTTCCCACTTCAGACCCATTGCAAGAGCTGAGGGCTCAGAGGACTCAGAGCTGTGTGTTGAGTGGCAGAAGCTCCCTGGCTCTGGGGCAGGAGGCTGGCTTAGCCCCTCCTTCCTCTGACCAGACCCCTCCTGGAACCCAGCCCCAGGGAGCCACCACCACTGAAGAACAAGCAGCTTCTGTGTGTCCAAAGACCAGAAAGGTGAAAGGATTCTGGGGGTCCCAGAGTCTAGGCCAGCCTTCTAGGCCACCCAGAGCTTCCTATAAGCCCTTGGTCCCCTGTTGGGGGAAGAAGGGGGGTAGATGGGGGTGCTTCCTCCAGGCTCCTTGCCCATGACCATGATGCATGGTGACCAGCTCCTCCCTTCTCGGGCTAAGTTATCCCACCCGCCCCCTCCCCGAGCCCTGGGAGGGTGACAGTGACCTGAGAAATGACTGTCGTGGGATTCCCCCACCCCACCCGGCCTGCCTGTGTCCGGGCTGGGAGCTGGATTTGACTCGAGGAAAGAATGTGGTACTTCCCTCCCTCTGTCGGTGAGGGGCTCACACCCATCACCACAGTCAACAAGGACCTTTCACTCCAGCAGTTTGGGGGCCTCCGTCCACCACTGGCCAGGAGGAGGTGAGGACTAGCATATCGTAGCATGTGGGGACATGGAGGTGACTTCCTCGAGGTCACACAGTGAAGGAACACCAGGCAGGGGTGGGGTCCAGGGTCCAGGGAGTCTCTGAGGCTCAGGGAGGCCAAGGCCCCTCCCATCTGCCCTACCTAGCCTGGGTTCCAGGGATTAGTGGGATTAGCTCAAATCCTGGGGTTTGAGCTAGGTTTATCGGAGGAGGCGCCCTGCCGGGGCCTTAAGGGGTGGTTTGGCACTCCCTACCTCCGGTCTGCCTTGGTCGCCGCCGAGAGCTAACCCCCGCCTTGGCCGGCCGCCCACTCCTCTGCTCCAGTCCCGTGGGTGGGCCGAGGGACAGGCAGGCAGCCAGCCTTGTTCTTTGTGCACTGGGAGGGTGGGAGACTGAGGCTTAGAGGTGGCCCTTGTTCCCCTGCAAGATGTTGTCACAGCAGGGAGCCCTCCCAGGGGTGGAACAGCCCCTTGCCCCCTGCTGGGATGAATAGGTTTCCATGGTGGGTCTCCGTTGAGACTGGGTCCCCTTTGGGCGGGGCCTGTCTCCTTACCTGTACAGAGGAACTTCAAGATCGCTGCGGGCCTCTATCACCCAACCCAGGGTTTACTGACCTTGCAGGAAGGACTATGGGGGCAGCAAAGGGGAGACCGAAGGGGAGCCTGGTCATCCAGGCCGGGGCTGAGCTGGGCAGCGGGTGCCCCTCATGAAGAACAAGACGCCCCAGGGATTGAACGCCCTATCTGTGCCGTCCGTGTGATTGTCCCCAAGGTTCTGGGGGAGATGAGGGGGTCGGCCTGCTCACAGGACCCCGCTGGGGCAAAACCCAGGATTCCTGCCCTCTACTCATGGGTCCGCAGTCAGTCCACCCAAACCTTCTGGAATTTGAAATGACTGTGGGAAGGGTTGAAGGGAGAGCAAGCCCCAGGGGCCTGCAGGTTGGGCTGATGTTACTGTTCCACCATAACTCACCGTGTGAACTCAGGAAGTATCTCTGCCACTCCCGTGCCCGTCTCCTCATCTGTGGCAATGCCGTGGGGATGAGATCAAGTGGTGGGGGTGAACACACTTGGGCATTACAGAATGCTTGTGGGTGACAGGCACGTGCTTCTAGAGCACTGGGGAGAATTTACTTGAGTCCTCCAGAGGGTGGGGACCATGGAGTGCCACACGAGTGTCACATAGCAGGAGTTTCCTCCACAGCTGCTCTAACCACAGAAAATGTCACTGAGGGTGAAGATCCCATTTACAATCATCCTACCACTGGTAAAATATCTAAGATTAAATCTGACCCAAAAATGCAGAATTCACTTGAGGAAATCAATGACACTTTATTAAAGTTATTGAAGGAGAACTTGAAGATGCAGAGAGAAAACTCCATGTTCCTGGAAGAGAAGAACCGACATGGCCAAAAGATTTATTCTTCATATGTGAATCTGTAAAGTCACTGCGAGGCCAGCTGTTAAAAAATGCAGCTTGATTGACACAAGAGGATGGGTAAGATTGCCTGAGAGAACGTGTATGAGAAGTAGAAATAGAGAGTGGGATGCTCACCATGGCACATATTAACACATTTTCCAAAGCTAACTCGAAGGATATGGAGCTGGTGCAGGATGAAGAGGAGGGCTGGGTGAAGTGAGAAAGAGACCAGAAGCCGTGCGTTGACTCTGTTTCCAAGCTGCAGAGGAAAGATGGTCTATTCAATAATGGTGCCACACTGTGGCCTTGGGTAGTCACTTAACAAAAATTAAACTAGATCCCTACCTCACACCATGCACAAAAATAAATTCCAGTTGCACTAAAGGGCTTTTATAACTCTGAATCTTGTGTGTGTGCACTAAGGAGCATATCCATCACCTATCACATAT
>RCUC01129046.1:0-13141 GCA_003697995.1 Taxidea taxus jeffersonii | reverse complement strand
AAAAAAAAAAAAAAGATTTAAGAATAATAAGAAATAGATGAGACATTTATCTATGTAATTTACTTTTTGCTACTTGGACCAGCACTAAAGTATAAGCTGTTTTCTTATCAATACTTTCAGAAAATCAAGTTTAGATGGCTGATCTTGAACACATATTTCAGTACTGAAGCAGAGAACCTTGATTCCAGAAAGTGCCTTTCTTCTATAGTCTGTGGGTGTACCTTACTGTTTTTTAAGGTCTATGCAGGGAACAGTAAGCAGGGGGTAGAAGGAATCAGGAAAGACAGGACTGCATGGGTTTGTTCCAAAACATTAAACAGGCAGGTGCTTTACCCCCAAACAAGACAAAATCCTGTAGAGGACTAGAAGCTTTTCAAGAGGAGGCCAAAAGACCCCAGGATGAATGAAGGACATACAGCTTGCAGAGACACCTGCACTAGGCTCCTGACCTCTTCTTTCCACAAGGATCCAATCATACCTGCCAAGACCTCTCCACGTATTTCCTGAGGATTGTCTCCCACGTGCACACAACAGGCTGACCAGCCATCTTGTTACTCTTACAGAGAGACCACTTACCAAGGGCCTGCAGTGTTCTAGGTATAGTGAGAACTTTCCATGGTATATCTCATTTAATGACTGCAACAACTTTATGAAGTAGGGACCATGACTATCCCCATCTTCTAGATGTAGAAACTGAGGACCGGGAGGCTTAAGTAATGCCCTGAAGGCCACACACTCACATTTCCAGCCCCAAAGGCTGGGTCTCAATCACCAGCCTGCCAATGAGCATCGACCATCTCCCGTATTTGCCTGTTGGGCCCCCCATCTCCTGAGTACTGTCATCTCTCACTGGGCAAGGCCATCCATCTACCCTGAGCCAGATACACCGCCTCTCCCAGCCTGAGGCTGCTCTCACAGAGATGGAGGGGTCTCGGGGTTCTCGAGAGTTAATGTTCCATACAAACATGGGGATGGGAAAAACACCTCTTGATGTGAAGCTGGAACTCGTCTGTGTTCCATGTGCAGTCTGTGCCCATGCTTCCATATCTTCCTCAGAGCCTTGGTGGGCACTGGGCCATTTTTTTTTAAACTGCCCTGTTTCCTTTCTCCTTCCCAAATAGCACTCAGATTCCGTTCTGAAAAAATATCTCTCCCTCCTTTGGGGATTGGTTATCCGGCTGACTAAGGGCAAAGGACTGGTGAACTTTTCCCATTCATATTCTGGGATGAGCATCCCCATAACCTAGGAGCTAATGAAGATGCCACTTGGATTCTGCTGGAATCGATCTCTTCCAGATTGCACAGCCACTGCCAGAGGGCATTTTCAAGGGTGTAAGAAGCTCAGGGATCTCTCAGAGAGCCAGCTGCAGGAGAGCCTTTGGTCTTACCACACCCAAGCCCAGGAGTGGATGCATCCATTTGTTGGCAATGGGCCACTGTGATTTTCTACTGTTGGCAAACAAGTTAACTAACAATGACCCCTGACACACTGCCAGGCAGGTTTGTAGGCACCAGTCCGGGTCAGAGGAAACCTTCCATCTGTACCACACCCAAGCTCCTGGGGGGCTGGACTGTGTCAGATCAAGATCTGCCCAGGACACCCCACTCTTAGGAAAAGGTCCATCTAGAGGCTCTAGTGAATAACATTTCAGATGGGCCAGTGCATTCTGGGGGTACATCCCCAGCCAAGCGTTAATCTGGAAAGTTCCTGCCCCAAACCCTGATATACACACAGGCCAATCTTCAAAATTCTAACACCATTTCAAAACACCTCAACATTATTAATCTTTTGAACCAAAACACAGGCTAATATGGTCTATTGGCTGTGTTAATGAGTTCTGAAAGGTGAAACATACTCCCTACAGCAATACAGGGCAATTCAGCAAAAATTTAGTCAATTATTTTAAAGCTTTAGCCTGGTACCTCAATCAATACACTGCATCAGGAAGAAAAAATTGAAAATATAATGTGCTGCTACATGCTATTTTCATTTTTATTTCATTCTTGATGAAGGTCATTCTGTTAACATGATTCATGTGTGACCTACAATACAATTTCAGTCTCTGCTCTTGCTGAAAGGAAAGTACTTAAATTACTGGAAGAACCTAACTAAAAGTTGGCCTTCAGACAGCCTCTGCTGGGCTGTTCAAGTCTGGAGTTTCTGGAGGAAATGCTGGTTTGGTCATTGGGACTGGGCATGTGGTCTACAGTCCATCCAGGCAAAAACCTGTGAGATGAGCACGAAGTTAAACACTGTGGCCTCTGCCATCTTGCAGGCATTTCCTTTCAGGTCTGGGGTCTACAAAGGAGGGAAGATGAAGTGGCATCCATGCTTGGCAAACAGTGTGAACTAGGGGGCCAGGCCGGCATGTACAGGGCTCTGTGTGGGAACAGCAGGACCTGAAGTGGAATGCAGAGGGCCCCAAACCTGGATTTGGGTCTACAGGCACTCTGAAGCTCAAGCACTTCCCAGTTCATGAGCTCACGTGACCCCTAGGACATGGTGAGAAAGAGGAGGACAAGGTATGCATATCCTGTTTATAGATGGGGAAACTGAGACCCCCAGAGGCAATGACTTAGCACACGTCAACAGACCACAGAGGCTGACAAAGGACTGGCTCTTCAAACTCAGGAGAAAGTAAGATGGTCTAATATAATTCACAAGGTCCAGTCCTGCGAGGCCTGAAACGTAGTGAGTAAAGGTAAACACAGCCCTTCTCTTTTGAGCCCATGCTCATAGAGGTTCTCAGAATTTGCCACTGTGTGTGTGTGTGTGTGTGTGTTTGTGTGTGCGTGTGTGTATAGAGAACACACGGGAATGACAGTAGGGTCGCAGAAGCATTCAAAAGACCCTACCTTCTTATTTTTTTTGGCTCCCTTTCTTCTATTTTAATTATCATGGGGATAAAGTCATGACTATTTTAGGTTGCTAAAAAGCTTGCTTTACTGGGGCTTATAATCTATTATTATAAACTCTAGAATAGTCTATATTCTAGAACATAAGACTCTGTTATACAGGCTTACATGTGAGCCTATATAGCAGAGTCATAAAGGCTCATGATTGTAACTGCAGCCTGTCACGTACATGGCCGTGTACTGCCCAGCTGTGTCACTCCTGATGTTCCCAGCCATCTCACTGTTGTCAAGCCACTTCATGTCACAAAATTTTAACATACATCCATAATTTAATTTCAAGTTATTGAAATTATTAAAATGTGCTTTAAAAATGTAGTAGGGCCTTATCTACCTTTCCACTGTGACATATTAACAGGGGAGACAGTTTGCTGGAATTCCTTATTTCCAGAAACCATTAGCCATGATGGCAGCTTAAAGACAACGATCAATCTGCTAAGACTTAGAGGTTTCATTTACCTTGAAGCACTTGGAAAATTCATCCTTGACTTATGGGCTCTAAAGACGGATCAAACCAGGATGGAGACACGCTGGGATACTTCCAGATCCGAGCGAGGTCTGGCTACCACTGGCCATGTGTCATGAATCAACCCAGTGGGGTCAATATTCAATCACTCAAGGTTTTCCAGTTTCAAACTCTCATAAATTCTAGTTGACACCTCTCTCTGGCTATTTAGGAGTCCTAAAATTTGTCTCCACTGGATCAAAAATACCGGGCTCCTCTCCCAACCTGCCCCTAAATGTCCTCCACACTCTGATGAAATTAGGACAGTTTGATTCAAGCAACTCATCCATCCACCGCAGTTACCACACACCTGCTCTACAAGGAGTAGTGGGCCTGGCACTGGGTGTCCAATGTTGATTAAAACTGACACAGAGCCTGGGCTTCCCTGTATCATATCTTTACTGTTCAGAATCATTCATCTAAATCCTACTTGTCTTCTAAGCACTGGACAAGGTTTTTTCTTTGTTGGTTCTTCTCTCTCTTGAGACTTCATTCATGCACCCAACAAATATTTGTTGAGAGCTTTCTACATGCCAGTGCCGCTGAGGATTCAGTAGTAAGATCAGTTCCTGCCCTGAGTAATGTGTAGGCATTCCAGTGAGTTGGATAGGTAAAGCACTGATTAAAATAAGGCTACATTCTCTGAACATAAATGAGATGCTTTTGGAGCACACAGAAAAGGCATCCAGCCTAGTTCTGGGAACTGGGGACATTTATGCCAAGAGCTGAGGGATGAGTAAGAATCAGACTGGAGAAAATATTGGCAGAAGCTACTTGAAGGAAGCCTATTCCAGGCAGTGGGGAGAGCATGTGCAAAGCATCACGGTGAGGGTGCACAGCTTGGAATCTCCCCAACAGTCCACATGACTACACTGTGTGCACATGATGTGGGGCCCATTTAGTGTTGGGGACATACTTCTGGAATGTTCTGCTTGCCAGACTGGCTCTCTGACCCTCATGCTGGGGGTCCTGCACTGTGCTCCAGCAGTGTCTCTTCTCTCTGATTCCTGGATCCTGTCAGGCCTTCTGGGTGGAGCCTGAGCCTTATTTTCACCAAGGGAATACACTGGAGGTAAAGCTGTCACCCGGCAGGCTCTGGAGTCCCAGGTAGGTGTAGTCCTTAGTGGTGCCATGATCAGAATGGAGCCATGGAAATTACCTGACCTGATACCTGACACTAGGAAAAGATGAACCACTTGGCAGAGCCCTGCCCAAATTCCAGACTATAGCATTCAAAAGCAATAAAATAGCAGTTGCTTTAAGGAAGTTAAGTTTTGGGGTAGTTTATTATATGTGATAGATAACGAACTTTTGTGTGTGTGGGAAGAAGGTTAAGAGATGAGGGAGTCCATGAAATTAGTCAAAGCAGAAAAGTCTCTTTGGCTTTTATTTATAATTTATGACTAGCCATAAATCACAGTCCTATTCTACTTCATGCTAACCTCTTCCAACCTCTTTAGTATTTCTAATGAATAATTCTGTCTTAGCAGGTACTTCTTTTCATCCATCCTAGGTTTTAAAGTAAATACTTGAAATAAGTAGTCATCATTTGAAATATGGCATTTATTTCTTGATTTTATAGAGAATTCTGAGAGCTCCCAGTTAAAATTCATCAGGGTGAAAATGTTAGTCTGTGATTACAGAATCGGAACTATTCATTACAGCTATTCAGAGAATCCTCTTTATGAGCTTAATGACATAAGCATATTGTATTGAATTATTATGGTACTGCATCTATTGGACTCATAAATTTAATATATTCAGTCTGGCTCACATATTCTAATAAAATCCAGAGAGCTTTCAAAATTTTATAAGGAATGTGCACTTAAAGTCATGTGATATTCAATTTTTACAGGTCTGCATTCCTGCTTGGGGTACTAAGCGTAGCTCCAGGGATTGTGACCAACCAGCCTGGTAGACCAGCAAGCTGAGCAGGCGGTCCCACAGAAAGGCCACATAGAAAGCCCCAAATCTGTTTGGACTGTGAAGCTGGTTGAGCTCTTCTCCAAAACCCAAGTCAATACCAGGCCCTTCTCTTAGGTTCACGGAAAGAGCTTAAGCTGCACCTTGAGTTGCAAGCAAGGGCACGTCAGCTCTAAGGCAGCAGGCCAACTGCTTGCAGAAGGTCTGACAGGCCCCATTCTCAACCTTACTCAGCTAAAGCAAAATATGGGAGGATGGACTGTGGGAGAAGTGTAGTTTCCAGCACTCATCCTGGTTCTTTGACTTTTGTTCAATGGATCTGGGTTAAGAGACTGGTAACAGCTCCACACAGAGGCACAGCAACTCAACTGTCCCAGCATCCGGGCGGGGAGGGTGGGAGAGCAGCCAGGGGGCTCAGCTGGCCGTGTGGACCACATGACTACTGGAGTCCAACCCTCGCATTTCGAGCCACATCCCGGGACAGTCAGTCATGCAGCAGCCATCACACCGGGCACAGGGACACTGCAGCACTGGAGTCTGGATTAAGTCCCTGAACTCCTCTGCACCTTGGTTTCTTCCTCTGATTATACCCCCTTTTCAATCGGGAGATGAAATGAGCTGTGTCTGTGAAGTGTGTGGGGCAAGGCCCAATTCACACCATGCATTTATTAAGTGGGTAACATTATTATCTACACAATTTTGTCCTCTGGAGTTAATTGCCAAATACATTCATTTTCTCCCCTTTCAGATGCTTAGAGACACGTGGGCTTAAAATGTGGAAGTATTTAATGCTTTAATGTCTTCCCCTTCAAAGGAAAGTGGAAGACAGCAAGTCTGGAATGGCTTTTTTTCCAAAGTCACCTCATATCGGATACTGGCAGACCCTCCATTTCAAAAATTGCTTTAAAGTAAGGAAGAGTTAATGGGTTTTTCAAAACGGGGAATCATAATCATAAGTCTAAAAATCTAGGCTACAGCAGGTAAATTAATGATGCCCCCAAAGCTCATTTTAGGATACATTTTAGACACTGAGATTCTGGAAAATGCCATCTGGGGGAAAAAAAGAACAATCCTTTGTTTCTCAGCTCCTGATTCCTTCTTGTACCATATAAACCTTCAAAGAGGTTCCTGACATTCTGAGACAGAATGACTGCTCCAAATGACCAATTTGACTGACAGACTTTCAAATGAGAAAGAATCTTGCTGTATGGTACCCGTCTTGGCTATAATGTACTTAAATTCCAATTCAAAGAATCGTAAGAATTAATTTATGGTCTCCCATAGTCTCCCCATGACTAGGAGCCGAGCACTTGGATGCAGGGCGATGCTTCAGGAACCCTGAATGACTACCTCACTCCTTTCTACAGTCTGTGCCTGTGGTTGAGCAGAACCATCCTCCCCTTTAATGTCTGACCTGAGGTCACTTATATATTGATGGCAGGTTTTCTTAGGCTAGCCTTGGACTGAACTATCATTGAATACCAATGCGTCCCTGAATTCCAGGGCAAGAGGGTCAGGTCTTGAGCCTAGGAGAGAAGACCCACTGCCCCTTTTTTGTTCTCTGGACTAGGGGTTCCTGATGATCCCTGTGGGACTATTTGCCTTGCAGATTACCCTCTTGCCCTGGGAGTTATTCCTCGGCGTCCACAAGTTGCCCTACATCCCAGGAGGGAGCCATGGTCATGCCCCAGGTGTGATGAGGCCTGTGGCCCTGAGTGGTGGGCCTGTGACCCCACCCCAGAGAGAGGATTAGCTGGGGATTTGGATTATCCGCACCAATGATCCCCTTCACTGGGGACAATGATGGAGGCTTGACTATGTTGGGGAAAGGGGGAGGCAGGGAAAAAAGCACGACCAAAACTTCTCTAATAGAACATCTCTAATTCTTAAGAAGGATGTATTATTTATGGATTTTTAAAAATTCCTTTACCAACCAGGTATCATCCACACAATGAAGCATCTAAGTTAAAAAAGATTTACACTGAAAATATGTACGCCCTACAGAGTGCTTTCCTCTGGGAAGACACTCTCCATTAAGTGCTCGATACAATGAATATTAGGTAATGTTATTAAGTCCTGATGAACAATGAGAAGCCTGGGTTTCTTCTCCTTAGGACCTTCCCTTGCAGCAAAATTTCACAGATTTATATAGTATCTTCTCTCTGGAACAAGAGAAGTTTACTAAATCACTGGAGAGAAGAAGTCTATCAAATCTTAATTTGTGCTCCAAAGCCAAACTTGAGAAACTCTTCAAACTGTCTTAGCACCTCTTCACATGTGAGAAGTTGCTGCAGAAGAGAAGTTGGGAATGTTGCTGGTTCGGCTATGGATTAAGCAGGGTGTCCTTGCGTACTCGTGTCTGGCTCTGTCAACTGCCAAATGAACCTGAACCCGTGTAAGCACCACTCTGAGTCAACACCTTGAGTGCTCAAGGTTTTTCTCAGCTGGGAGGCTCTGGAAGCAATGTGGTATGAGTTCAGGAGGACTGGCAAAACATGGAAAAAAGATCTCACAGATCAAAGGGACATTGCTCCAGCTGGGGGATCGTGCAGAAAGCTATGAGACCATTTAGTCTAAGACATCACGGGCTCATTTGGGCTAATGTGAAATCCAGTTTCTGCCACGAGGAAACAGCCTTGCAAAGTAAGAAATGTCAATTTGTACTGACTGAGCTAGTACTTGGTTATGCCCAGATTCTTTCCAATCAGAAACTGCAAATAAAGGCATTTTTGGAAACTGGAAGAGAAGCACTATAAATGGAAAAGAAAAGGTGAATCAGCAGCAACAGATACGAAAAAGCATGATACCCCAGCCTACAGAGATGGTTAGAGCAGACGGTCTTCTTACTGCTCATAGCACTTATCCACAGAGCTCTGAAATAAAAAACTTGCAATCCACTGGGGCTTTGTTTCTAGTCAGCTACAAAATCCACTGAGAAAAAGGTGACAGCATCATTGACTGCCATTTTCAACTCTGATTAACAATTACTTTCCTGATTTTAGTATTAGTTTCTCGATTTTACTTATGAAACAGGTGATCTCAGGAAACAAATTGGACAAAGTCCTCAGTTTTGTTTTTTTTTCTTTTTTTTTGGTTGCCTGGAATGAATATGTGTAAATGCAATCACACTGCTGTGAATTCCTGGGAACAGAACCAAATCTATCTAAAAATGGATAGGCAAACAATGAAGACAGCAAGTTGTGTGGAACTGGAACAAACTGATGTTCTTACCCACTTCTTTCTCCCAAATATTGTTTCAAAGGGCTACAACATATGCTGATTCATTACTGCTATGAAATATAAGTGACATACAGGAAAAAAAAAGGGGGGCCGTTAAAGGAAAAAAAGTAACTACCTGAATTCTAAAACAAAACTGCAGTTTTCAAAAGCAATGAAAGGATAGTGCAGAGGTTCACTAAGGCCACAGTGCACACCTTGTGGAAAAGCAAAATTTACAGGGCACCTGGTGGCTCAGTTGGTTAAGCACCCAACTCTTGATTTTGGCTTAGGTCATGAGCTCAGGGTTGTTGGATCAAGCCCTGTGTTGGACTCTGCACTGGACATGGGTAGAGCCGGCTTAAGATTCCCCCTCTCCCTATGCCCCTCCCTCCATCTTCCTCTCTCTCTCAAAAAAAAGGCACAACTTATTTGGAAAACAATTCTCAATAAATGGAGCTAAGGGAATCAAAGCATCTTCTAGAAAGTCTAATTCAAATTTATAAAAGAGAAAGGATGATTCCCAAACGCTGATATAAACAGTGAGCAGAGGACTACTAGAGACTGAACAGAGAAAGTGGTTCTTAAGATACACAGATGCACAGGAAGAATTCTGCATATGTCTTTCGGGCTGTTGCATCAAACAGAGTGTATGAAAATGAACTGTATAGAAGTCCATGAAAATAAATATAACTGATTAGTGCCGGAAGTAAGAGACTAGGCCCTCAGGTTTGTAACAAGCATGGTTTTAAAACAAGGGAAGGAAGAATGTAGTGGATCACACTGCCCAGTGCTTCTCAAACATTTTGCAGAGAAGGACCAACTGAAGGGGGTGGGGAAGGAGATAGAGGCAAAAAGAAACGGAAAACAGAGGAGACAGGAAAATTCAAGGAGGACCCAGCCAGGGGGTTCAACACAAACAAATGGGATTCCAGAAAGAAACAATGGGAAAAAACCCTACAGAGGGAAATCATCATGAAAACCACCTAGAAATGAAGGACATGAGACAGAAAATGCACGTGGAGTGTCCTGCAAAACTGAGGGGCTGCTCACCAAAGTGGAACCATGAACGCTCAGAACCCTGGGGACAGAGGAAGGCCCCACCATAGAAGACAATGAAGCAATCCTTTGAAATTCTGAAAGAAGATGGTTTCCACTAACATATACATCCGGCCAGTGTGTGGGTGAAGAAGGACATGTTCAGACATGTCTCTAGAAATTTACCTCTTCTATATGGTCTCTCAGGAAGCTACTAGAGATGTGCTCCATCACAATCCCAACCAGGGAGTCAGGCAAGAACGGAAAACATGGGGCACAGGAAGCAGGGGAAACAATTCAAGAGACAGCAATGGATGACAGAGATGGAAGATCAGAGTACCTGTGGCTCAGTCTGACTAGAAGAGACAAGAAGTTTCCAGAATGAAACACCCGATGGTCTCAGTATTTTCACACACTGAAACAAAAATCAGAAAGAAATAACCTGCAAATGCAATTTTAGTCTGTAGGAAAATACCAAAATGTAATCACGAGGGTTCTACTGGGGAAAGGGGAATGGAGGGTACGCCTGGAAGAGGACTGCTTTCCAGAAAAGCCTAGTAGAACTATTTGAATATATCCATAACTGGCACTGATTTAAAAAAAAAAAAAAGTTTTAAAATCTTTTTCTCTCATTAGAAAAATGGTCAGAAGGGATATATGTCCAACCAGAAGAGGAATTCCCTCTAGGCAATACCTCCGTTTCATATCCCTCGAAAGCAGAGGGAGATTATTTTCGGATGATCTTGGTGGCTGAGGCAAAGGGGCGGGAAAGAAAGAGTGGAGAAAGGAGCTAAGTACAGGGCTGCCCATACTCAGGTTCCTATCCAGGGCAGCACTGGGCCCTGCCTGGGACCCTCTGAGAAACATGCAGAATGCGCTTCTCATTTACCCATACTTCTCTCACTTTGGGAGGCTCCTGCAGGCCCCACACCTCCGTCCACACTCTGGGCCTGCAGCCTGAGGGAGAAACAAGGAGAGAGCCTAAGGTGCTGCAGCACACGGTGGGGCTGTTCTCCATGGCCATGGCCAGAATCACCTGAGAGTCAAGGGGACTCGGAATGGCTGTGGGACGGGACTGGGGCTGGCGGTGATTAAAGGATCCCAGCTTTAGCTGTGAAGAGGGAGGTCTTCACTCAGTGGTGCCTGCTGACCACCCTGGGGAGCCATGGTACTGAGGGGGAGGGGAAAGGCAGTCTTTGCTCTTGGCTCCAGTTGCTTTGTTCCCTCCCGAGCATTCTTACTTAGTCTTTAGCCTTTGTGGTTCTCTAATGAGGGCTTTCTGATTCACGGCAAGCTTACTTATTATTTTCCCAAGGATAAACAAGCATTTTTAACAGATTTAAAATCCAAGTTTTACTGCCACCTTAGGCTATAAGACAGATGACTGTGGCTCAAGCACTGGCCTAAGTGAGTTCATGGTCAAAATGATTCCAGAGCATTCAGAAGCTAAAGAGCTAACCACGAGCCCCCACCCCACCTCTTAGCCAATATCCACGGGGCTGGGCTGTGGCAGCTCCACAGGAATGAGCGAGAACAGCTGCCCGCACTAAGGGAACAGGGCTGTGCTGCCGTCATTTCCAGAAACTCCTGTGTTTTAGGTTTTCACAACAAGAATGGATTTTTCTTTTATTCTATTACAATACTCCTATATATCTATATCCAGCATTGAATTATATCTATAATTGACATCTCTGTATACATCTAGAGCCTATGTCTATATTTTACCTATATAACTATATTTATAACTATACCTCTATTTGTATAATATAATCTATAATTAAATCTGTGTAACTTATATATCATGGTTTACGTTATTTTATAATAATACTTCATTGCACAAGAAATTTCCTCCTCCAGTTAGTCTTAACAAGATGGTGAGTGCATTTAAAACAACACCGTCAGGAGGTGCTAAATGACGATGTGGTCACATGACAGTGCCAGAAGAGGACCAAGAACCTCACAGTGGGGCCACTGTTTTATTTACATCAAGGATGATGTATACACTGGGGTAAGAGAAAAAAAGCCTCGGGCAGACATGAGCAAGCACAACTGACAAAACAGGGGTACTAGCAATACAAACATGTTACTATTGTATACGTGATTCAAAATCCTCATTAATTCCAAAACATTTTTTTACAGTTTTTTTAAAAGATTTTATTTATTTATTTGACTGACAGAGATCACAAGTAGGCAGAGCAGGCAAAGAGAAAGAAGGGGAAGCAGGCTCCCCGCTGAGCAGAGAGCCCCATGCAGGGCTCGATCCCAAGACCCTGGGATTATGACCTGAGCCGAAGGCAGAGGCCTTAACCCACTGAGCCACCCAGGCGCCCCTGGTCAATGTTTTCTTGACCATCAAGGGTTCTCTCTCAGGTATGGCTACTCTTTTTTTTTTTTTTTTTTTTAAGATTTTATTTATTTATTTGATAGACAGAGATCACAAATAGGCAGAGAGTCAGGTGGGGGGTGGAGGGAAGCAGGCTCCCTGGTGAGGAGAGAGCCTGATGCTCAATCCCAGGACCTGAGATCATGACCTGAGCTAAAGGCAGAGGCTTAGCCTACTGAGCCAACCAGGTGCCCCAGGTATGCTACTCTTTACCATATTTTTAGCTGTATTTCTATCTGATGCTTCCCCCTGGGGCCTGGGAGCTAATTAAGTGCTCTAGCTTAAAAGACCTTTCCTTCTCCCCAGTGTTGTGCCACAGCATGAATGTGAGCTGTAAGGGGTGGCAGATGAGAAAATATTAAAATGGTATTTAATTAAGCAGAGTAAACATTAAGGTCAATAGCATCTTGAAGCTGACATCTGTCTCTGAACAAGCAGGCAAGCTAGCTCCAGGTATGGGCGACAGAGAAAGGAGCTTGTGCTGCAGGCTCCTGTAGTCCATGCCAATTGTAATATCTACTTGTGTTTCAGAGGCAATGAGACATTTAATAAAAGAAAACAAATTGCGATGCCTCGCTGTATCTAGGAGGAGAGTAGGAACAGCCCTCCAGCTGTTTAGCACTGCAATGTTCAGGCTTCATTTCATTTCGCTTTTAAAAGTAACCAGGGAAATGAAAAATATTCTATATGGAACTCCACGAAGAGAGCGTGCAGAGCTCCTAAGCTTACCATCTTGAGCTGTGCTGTGTTACTTTCATCTGATGCCGTTTCAATAAACAGGAAAGAGTTGGAGAATCTCTATTAGGTATTTGTCAAGCCCCAAACACCTTGTAAATGAGCAAGGGACCTGAAGAGATGACAGGCGTTACTGATTTACTGCTGGGATGGCACATGAGGTGGGACTGTAGTTGGGACTGATGTTAGAATATCAAAAGTCCAACAAATGGTAAAATTGCAGCTATATCTGAGGTGAGCAGAATGGCTTCTGTCACAGTTAATCTTATGCCTCAACTTGACTGCCCCGAAATTTAGTCAAACAGTGTGGCTTGTCCAGGAGGGTGTTGTGGGATAAGAGGGACATTTGAGTGAACAGACTGAGTAAAGCAGATATTGTCCTCCTAATGCGGGTAGCATCAGTCAATCAGTTGAAGGCTTGCACAGAA
>RCUC01129045.1:0-20910 GCA_003697995.1 Taxidea taxus jeffersonii | reverse complement strand
ACCGATCCCCTTCATGTACCTCAGATACTCCAGGCAGGCCTGGCCTCTAGACCTTTCCATCTATACTCTCTCCTCTGCTTGAACGCTCTTCTCATGGGTATCTGCATAATTTGCTCTTTCTGCTCCTTCAGGACCTTCTCAAACATCACTTCACCAGTGAGTGAACCACCTAATCACCGTAAAGGACAGTCTCCACTCCTACCCTGTGTATTCTCTATTCCCTTATCTACTTTGGTTGCCTCCGTAACACTTACCACAGTCTGACATACTGAAGAGTTTACGTGTGTGTTTACTTTCCACCTTTCTCTACCTAAGCTCCATGAGGCAGGGAGTGGTGTAGCCTGTTTTGTTCACTGCTGTATGGCCACTCCCTGGGACAGAGCTGGACACCAAATAAGTATCCAATTCAGTGTGAAAATGGCTGTTTAGTAAAATTTGATTTGAAAATTTTAAAGTTAGCAAAATACAGAAAATAGTTTTAGAGAGTACTATGGAAATGCCTACAGAGTCGAATTAGTGACTACATGTCTTCTCTAGGTAATTAAACACTGACAGGTAGGTATGAGGCATGAGGTGGATGTATTTCTTGATGAATTTGAGTCACTTCCCTTGATAAAACCTTCACAATAACCCAACTTTCCATGTTTGACTTAAAACAGATGATTAGCTGAAAATTAACTGGTGTGGTGGGGCAAGGCATGCATTTAAGAAAGTATACTTACTGGAACGAGGTCTCTTCTACAAAAGAATAAGGATATATCATTAATGCAAGAGTAATATGGTATGACATATTCATATAAAAGCAAGTTTAGGCTTAATTTCTTTTCCTCAATCTTGATTCTCTCTTGGTGACATCTGTACTTTCTAAATCAAGGGTTGGCACACTTTTTTCTGTCAAGGACCACAAGGCAAATATTTAGGTTTTGTGGGCCAAGAGGTAGAATTGAGGATATTAAGTAGAAGCTTACATAATAAGAGAGACCAAGTTTCCAGAAATTTTTATTAGTAAAATTCAAAATATAATAATAATAATCAAAGTCTTTCGTATAGGTCTATTAATCGGAAAAATAGAATTCTTTTGTTGATGGGGGATAACATTTCTCCTAACTGGGATTCAAAATTAGTATTCCTTCTTATCAAACAGATTGTAAATATCCATTTGTAAAAACCATTCTTAGCTTGTGAGCCACAGAAAACCAGGTGGCAGGTTGGATTTTGTCCCCCAGTCACAGCCTGCCAACTCCTGTCTGAAATCGAGTTCAAGGAAATGATCCTCTTGGATAGATTTCCTACCAGCTGAGAATAGGAGTAATATTCTTCACTAATGAATTCCTAATACCCAAGTCAAATCTTTGATTAATTAAGTATTTTAAGAAAAATGTATTTACCAAGTCTCCAATAAAGATATACTTTATTTTGCAAGTATGGATAAAGATGACAAGAATTTTTTGTCATCTTATCTGTCTGTACTTTCACTGGTGACCAGCAGGGGGCGTGAGCTGGATTCCATTCATAAAATTACATTAACACCTGACTAAGATTGAAGCACCAAGGAAAAGAGCTATTAATTCACAAAGCAGCTATTCTTAGTTACAAGGAATATGCTTGAAACAATGCCATGGAAACATTTTATGACACTGAATATCTATTTATAGGTTAAGTTTTATGTTAATGTGTTTTTTAAACCTAAGTTCTAAGATTAATGTTCACTATAAAACAGTGGGTCTAAAACTTCCTTATGCTATAAATTAATTTACTATTCTATGAAAAAAATCCTGCTTTGTACACTCTTCCCAACAGTTGATAGAGTTCTGCAGCTTTTGAGCTTTCAGATAATTTTTAAAAATCCCCTAATTTTATCTAAAGATGGGGAGTAAAAAAATACTTTAAGGGACGCCTGGGTGGCTCAGTTGGTTAAGCAGCTGCCTTCGGCTCGGGTCATGATCCCAGCGTCCTGGGATCGAGTCCCACATCGGGCTCCTTGCTCAGCAGGGAGCCTGCTTCTCCCTCTGCCTGTCACTCTGTCTGCCTGTGCTCGTTCGCTCTCTCTCTCTCTGACAAATAAATAAATAAAATCTTAAAAAAAATACTTTAAAAGAATAACACATTATTTTTAAATCTCATTCATATTAAACCCATTTTATCATAAAATAGGTGTTTGGAATTATAAGAGGTCTAAACCTAAGAATTACAAACTTTGTCTAGAAGCAACTGTAATACTATAGGTTTCTAGTTTTTATTGAACAAGGTTATATATATATAGTTATTCCAAGTTGACATTCAACATTCTGGTATACAACACTGATAAAATATTTCACTGATTTATTTCAATGAAGCTTCCTATGATAAAACTGGAAATCCATTTACATCTTGAGATACATAATTCCTAACTTAAGGGGTTCTTAAATACATGTCAATATACTATAAATATCCATGTGCATTGGCTGTCAGTATCACCCCATTAAGCCACCCCACTGTGCCTCTCACATAGTCTGTGGTGTTTCCTGAATGTTGTGATGAGGAAGCTCTGCCTTTTCTCCCTCTGTTTGCCAAGGTCCTTCATAACTCACCTACCTGTCACCTGGGACATTTTCTGCTGCAGAAAAGCAGAAAAGGAAAAATACTGTCTAGAGTTTGTTACAACTAATTGAGAGAAACAAGGTCTTGTAAGAAAACTATATCCACAGGAAGTTATCTAGCAAAGAAGGGTGAGATTCACTTACTTGAAAAGTAGCCTTTCCTCTGAGCATAGCACACGCCAAGGCCACAAACAGAAACCACTAAGGCCACGACTACTACAGCTGCTATGATGCCACTTATGTTGAGATCATCTGGAATGCAAAACAAGCCATGCATGAATTCGGGTGAAATAGATGGACAGATGCAGTTATTAAATTGAAAAAATTCAAGTAAGCTCCCCTTTGCTGCTGTACTATAAACATGGGTAGTTCCATGCTGCCGAAGCCTGTTCAGTTGATTCCCTTCCAGGACTGAAAATATTAACAGAATTAAGTTTTGCAAGAATCTTTAATTGATATAAGTTCCATGATTCAGAAATAACATGTATGGTATCCTCTTGCATTCATTTGGGGAAATAGTACTTCAAAGGATTAAATATCAGATTGGAACTGATCTTCAAGGTTTAGTGAGGCCAAGTATTCAACCACCACACACAACCCCAATTCTACTCAGAATTCTTCTATACCATCATCTGTGTCAATTTTATCAATAATGGAAAACTCATTCAGCCCCAGAGAAAGCCATGTCACTATTATTCTATAAAATAAGAGTTGGAAACATGTTTCTTGAATTTAGCTGGGCTTTTGTGTGGGTACATATATACACATGCACACCCACAACATATATGCCATTAAATTATCATCCCATCAAGTTTTTTTTTAAGATTTTATTTATTTGACAGAGAGAGCACAAGTAGGCAGAGAGGCAGGCAGAGAGAGAGGGGGATGCAGACTCCCAGCTGAGCAAAGAGCCTGATGCGGGGCTCAATCCCAGGACCCTGAGATCATGACCTGAGCCGAAGGCAGAGGCTTAACCCTCTGAACCACCCAGGCGCCCCACATCCCATTAAGTTTTAAATGAACTACACTCCCCAAGACTTTCCTGTTGCTATTAAGTGATCTTTCCTTTAATCTAATACAACTGGATTTTTTGGACCCAAGTTTGAAATCACTACCATGTTACTAACCTGCAAGGTTTTTTTCAGATATTGATTCTGTTGTCCAATGATTAGATTATGAACCTTTCAAGATTAATATTTATGTAATTGGGAACAGCATCAAAAACATCCCCATTCAAATCACTAATAAAATGATGACTATGACTTTGTTAGGCAAAGAACTATGGAACAGGCTATTACACACCTCCCTTCATATAATGGAATTTATTATACCCTCTGGGTATGGGCTCCAACTGTGTGAATACATCTAAATATTTAACCTGGGTCACATTTCTCCAGCTTGTCCATCAGGATTTTATGAGCCACGCCTTTCCGTCATTTGGATACTTCCTAGGTATTGATTAATATACAAATTACCTATACTTTTTATTTTTATTTTTTTAAAGACTTTATTTATTTATTTGACAGAGAGATCACAAGTAGGCAGAGAAGCAGGCAGAGAGAGGAGGAAGCAGGCTCCCCGCTGAGCAGAGAGCCCGATGTGGGGCACGATCCCAGGACCCTGGGATCATGACCTGAGCCAAAGGCAGAGGCCCCAACCCACTGAGCCACCCAGGCGCCCCCTATACTTTTTAAAGGAACAATTCCTCAAAGGTTCTTATTTTTAAAAGCAAGTATTCATTAATATGTGATTAAGTAACTTGGAGAAAATATTAGGTAGCATTTTCTCAACAGTAATAGATATTTAAAAGCACTGTACATTTTGGGAAAGATTTTTTAAAGAAATATTATTTAAGTGAGTATCCTTATCATAAAACTTTTTGGTCTCAAAATTTTTTTCTAATGTCAAGGGTTATTAATTTTCTCATATATCTGAAATATTAACTGATTTTTTAAGAAAAAAACTGAATACATATTTTGGAAGGCTGAGCAATTTGACTGGAGTAGAAAACATTAATTATTGCTTGGTGTAAAGTCAGTTCATTTTTAGGGGCACCTGGCTGGCTCAATCAGAAGAGCATGCGACACTTGATTTCAAGGTTGTAAGTTCGGGCCCCACATAGGGTACATATTTTGCTTTAAAGTAAAATCTTAAAAACAAACAAACAAACAAAAAACTCAGTTCATTTTTGTTTGAGCATTGAGAGGTCAATAAGATCCAGCTACTTATGTACTTAAAAAAGTAGCAGACAGGGAAAAAAATTCCACAATATTAATAATTTAAGCCAAAATGAAATCAGTAAGGAAAAAAATCTACAATAATTATAATAAGGCAAAATTAAGTTAATAACTACAGAACCAAACTGTACCTACTATTTCCTTTGTCAACAAATGTGACGTCTGCAAAGGTTTCAATCTCAGGACTATTATCAGACAAAAATCCATTCCATAGTTTGTCAATGAACTTGACATCTATGAAGGACTCAACCTAAAGGCAGATTCTAACAACAACAACAAAAAAATCTTGTCTTACCCTGTACGTTATGGTATAAATTTTATTTCACTTTTTTCAGTGAAATGGAAGAAGCCTTGTTAAGTTAGAGATGAGTTAGTAACAACATGTACAAAAATAGTTTGTTTTTTCCTTGAAAAAAAAAAAAAAAGGCCGCTATAAAAGGAAGGCATCATCATTCTAACCAAAACAAGAGGAACCGAACTTATGTTACGATGCCAAGTGTGAGCGGGGTCTCCTTGGGCGTTTTACAGGGGCAGCTTGGGCATAATCATCAGACCCATGATTTACTTTCTTTTTATACTTCAAAAAGCGCTTCCTTAGAATAGATTCTGGTTTGGGTCATAAGTTATTAGTGATAACTCATGAAGGACACCTGACATATGATTTCACAAATTTTTATGTATCAAAAGATATTAAATTTCAACCCAAGGTCATGAAACTTCTAGGATCAATGGATGAGCATTAAATGAACAAATTTTAACTTCTAAGCTGACTTATACCAAAAAGAGTAGATATGTGAAAATCATGGTCAAATTAAACTGGTAAGACTAATGCAACACAAACTATTATATTTCAGCTGTTTCACATTTTAAATAAACATGTAGGCTTGGGATAATGTATCCCAAATAAAACTGCATGCTTGGAAAATGTAATTAGTATGTTAAGGTCATGACATCAAAGGTATTATTTCTTGAGATGAGGCTAAATTAGGCATTGAAATTAAATAGGACCATTTAAAGAAAGAATAAATAGTACAGGTGGCATAAAGTCACAGTAAAAAAAAAAAAATGAGGGTAGGGGCACCTGGGTGGCTCAGTGGGTTAAAGCCTCTGCTTTCGGCTCAGGTCATGATCCCAGGGTCCTGGGATCGAGCCCCTTGTCAGGCTCTCTACTCTGCGGGGAGCCTGCTTCCTCCTCTCCCTCTGCCTGCCTCTCTGCCTACTTGTATCTCTCTCTCTGTCAAATAAATAAATAAAATCTTAAAAAAAAACAACAACATGAGGGTAATATGTGAATAAACTCAGTTAGGAAAACAACGTATTCATGCATTAATTTTAAATATGTTCTGATGATTTTTCGAATGGCAACTCCAGCACTAAGACGGATACTTCTGATATTTTTTTTTTAATTTTTTTTTAAATATTTTATTTATTTATTTGTTAGAGAGAGAGAGAGCGAGAGCGCGCAGGCAGAGAGGCAGAGAGAGGCAGGCAGAGGCAGAGGGAGAAGCAGGCTCCCTGCCAAGCAAGGAGCTCGATGTGGGACTCGATCCCAGGACGCTGGAATCATGACCTGAGCCGAAGGCAGCTGCTTAACCAACTGAGCCACCCAGGCGTCCCGATACTTCTGATATTTTAAGCAAATGCTTATGTTTGACTGTAACTGTCAACACTTGAGTGAATTGGATGGATAATATGTATCCCTGAATTTTAAAAAGACACTTGTGGAAACTAGAATACACTACTGAGTATCTTATCCTTTATGGCATTCTAAGGTCTAAGAAGATTATATTTTCTTTAAAAAAAATCCCAAGAGTTTAATCATACATAAACAGCACAAATTAGTGTGCATAGATCTGCATATCTCTGAGCACACTGAAAACATGAATTTCTGACCTCACAGAGATGAGGACAAACTTCTGAACCAAGGGGACCTGTGGGTATCCTGTTTCGGGGTGCAGCCCTCTGGAATGACCTTTAGCCCCACAAGTGCAATCTCCAGCTGGCCCTATGACATAATATTTTTCAAAACACAGGACTTTCACAAAGGGAGAATTGAACCAAATTATTAGAAATAAAATGAAAAAAAAAAAGTTCGCTTTGAAACTCATATAATCTGAAAAGATTCCTGAGTACTAATTTTATTGTACTAATTTTATTGACTTCTAAGAAGCTTCTTTTGTGAAATACATGGCAGGCTATGTTTTACAGCAAATAGAGATTCATCACTACATTCAACATGTCTTTTATGAGAGCCCGCTCTGGGATAAATAAAGCACTGTATTTTAAGAGATTGAAAAAATTATCTACCACTAAGATGGCCAACTCCTGACAGTACTCACAATATGCCAGTGTTATTCTAACCCTTTCAAATACTGATTATTTTTTCTTTTTCTTTTTCTTTTTTTAAAAATATTTTATTTATTTATTTGACACACACACAGAGATCACAAGTGGGCAGAGAGGCAAGCAGAGAGAGAGGGGGAAGCAGGCTCCCCGTGGAGCAGAGAGCCCAGTGCTATGGGGCTCCATCCCAGGACCCTGGGATCATGACCCGAGCTGAACACAGAGGCTTCAACCCACTGAACCACCCAGGCATCCCTATTTTTTTCTTTATGTTAAGTAAGATCTACTCCCAATGTGGGACCTGAACTCACGACTCTGAGATCAACAGTCACATGCTCTATGTGAACCATAACCCAATGGAGACAGCATATTATTACCTCTACTTCGGGGAGACTGAGGTTAAATCATTCACCCAAGAATACGTAGCTAGTAAGTGACAGAGCTGGAAACTGAACGCCCAAATCCTTGACCCTGAGCAATTTACAAGACTCTCAGCTTTTGTTTGAAAGACCACCCGGACAAGAATATTTAAAAAAAAAAAAATGATTTGAAAAATCCAAAAACTTGAAGAGTAGAGTGCTAAATATTCTTGGCTTGTTTGGGAGATGGACTAAGAACAGCATGTTTGCTTTTTGCAACACATTACGTCAAGCTAATTTTAAACATTCCCTCTGGTTATTCTTCTAGCTAGTCAGGTACGGTCCCACCCCTTGCTCCTTCCCATCCCCAAGTACCCGTGTGCTCTGACTGCACACCATTCTTCCTCCCAGCATTGCATGCTTACCTACTTGCATTCGTTTCCCCGGACACCTGCGATGTCCAACAGAATTACGGGCTTCACAGGAATATTCTCCACTGTCTAGTTTTGAAACAGTGTTAAATTGCTATTTGTGGAAGGAAAATAAATATACATTTTAAGCCATGAATCTGTAAGAAGACTCCTCAAGTAAGTAACCATGTCTCTTGAATTTTAGCATTAAGTTGGTCTTTCCTTTGTCATGAGTTAGGACTTGATGTCTTTACTGTGAATTCAAAACTCGGTCATGCCTTCAAGGGGTAAGTAGATGGGCTTCCTGTTTATTTTGACAGAGAAAGTCTTAAATATATATGGGGAAGTGTCTTTGTTTCGTGATACCGTGGAAGTGGTATTGTTAGGAAGGCAATGGGCATTTTTTAAAGTTTACAGCACACGGTAGTGTAAAGTTTGGTGGTATTTCTAATTCCCAGGAAACACCATTTGTAAAGGAAGGCCTGCCTCCTTGGCCTGGGAGGGCTAAGGCAGTTTCCTCAGCCACAAGTGAGTTCACTATAGCAGCAAATAATGACCACTTCCTCTGAAGGGCCTCTAAAGGGCCAGAACTACTACTACCAGGAAGTAGCATAGGGTCCAGGAAAATCTTAATCAGTATAGTTTATAGGATTACAAATTCTATCAGTTGTGGAATCTTTGAAAATTCTGAAAGGATAATGCTCTAGCCTTTGCTCCTTCTACTCTCTGCCAAAACAACTGAAAGGTAAGACTTTGGTATAACAGGCTTTATAACTGTTATTGGTGGATTGATCCCCTTGGTGAATTCCTGGAGGGGTGGGGAGGGAAGAGGAAGGAAGAAAGGAAGAAAATATGGATGGATATATGGATGGGTGGCAGGGGGAAGGGAAGGAAAAGGAAGGCAAGGGAAAACAGAAGGGAGAAAGGGAGGGAGGAAGAGAGGAAGGAAGGAAGCGAAGATGGATGGATGGATGACAAGAAGGAAAGGAAGGAAGGAGGGAGGAAGTTAGGAGAGAGTCAGGGAGGGGGAGAACACAGTAGGTCCTGAACACCTTGAAGGATCCTTCCAGGACCAGCACAGAGGGTGAGAAGGATGCCCAGAACCATGCTTTCAGTGCCCTTCTGTCACACCCTCAGTACCACCGTGGTCACCGTTGACCACAGCCATGATAGCCACGAGTCTCTAGGGAGCACCTCCTCATTGTCTTGGATCCTCAGGCAATACACGCTCCTAAAAGCAGCCAGGTTTTTGATCTACTAATCCCCTTTTCTCTCTTACTTGTCATCCCCCACTACTTACATCCCCCTTCTTTTTGTATACTTCAAAGTGACGGGGCAGAAAGTTTCCCCTTGTGTATTTCATTTTATGAAATCCTCTCTCGTGCCAAAAGACAGACCATAAAACTCCTCACCAGCAATGCAAGGGCAAAGGTAAGTAATTAATGGTAAGTTAGACTAAAACCATAAATGACCTACTAGCACATAACTGGTAATTAAAAAGAAGTCATTGCCATTCATACACTGGAGTCTTTGTTGCCTACTTCTCAGGAAAGAACCCACCCTTGTTCTGCCCGGGTGCATCCCTTTGACATCATAAGATATTTCAAGGGTTGAGGCTAAGTGGGGAAAGTGAACCTGTATCAAACTTGCCTTGGGGCTTTTATCACCTGCTCTGAGAAAAAATAAATTTGAAAAGCAAATATAGCAATGTGTGACGGCAGTTTTTCTGCCCAATTTCTCAGTGTAAAATCTGTCGGACCTGCTGACTGAGCCTGTTGGCGCTGTGAGGGCAGGACTGTGGCCCTCCTCAAGGAGTCACGCCCATCGATATGCTTTATTATTTAGCCACTTTATCAAATATGCTTTATTATTTATCAGAGAATCTAGTTTTTTAATGTTACTGTGTACTAGTAGAGTGAAAGAATGAAACGTTCAAAATTTGTTAAAATTATTATTATTAGTTCTCTATATAGTCTGCCCATCTCTGGTAGTGCCTTTTCCATCACTTCCCTGGGCGTGCACCGCTATCTTTCCCGCCGCCCCTTAAGCAGTGGTATCAGCCCTCTGTTCTCCATCAGTTTAGTTCTAATAATTTTTCCTCTCCAAATACAAGACAGACAGCTATGAGGCCAAGGCTGAAGTGACCTTACCAGAGTTCCAGATTTTGTATTCACCGTATAGGAGCTGTTGGTGCTTTGGGAGCCAAGTTTTGGATTCTCTGACAGAGGGATACCATCTTTAAACCATGTGTACTCGGGCGCGGGATTCCCTTCTTTGTCTTGACATCGAAGCTCTACCACAGTTCCACTCAGAGCAGAACTGGGTACTTCACAGTTTGGAACTGCTGGAGCCACTAAAGGAGGGAAGTCAAATGGCACTGGTTATTTATAAGTTAAATGAGGATTTTAGCACCCAGGTCAAGATGGGCTTATTAGACACCTGTGAGAGAGACTGGCTACTTGCTCAAGAGATCCATTTCCTTTCTTCATGGGCACACAGCCAGACCACATTTGCCAGCATGAGTTCTAGCCAATGGCATGTGGGAAAAGTCATATATGCCATTTCCAGGCCTTACCTATAAACACGAATCGAGGTACTACTTTGAAGAGATTTTGGAGATGTAACTAAGGTTCCAAATCTATTGTGTTTTAAGATAGGGAGATTACATAGATGGGTCTGCCCTAATCCCATGGCCCCTTGAAAAGCTGTTTTCTCTGGGTGGTCACAGATGGGAAAGTCAGAGATTCAGAGCACAGGAATGACTCAACATGTTTCGGTTGGGCTGTAGATGGAGAGGGCCGTGTGGTGGGGAATATGGTGCCCCCAGGAGCCGAGTGTGACCCCCAGCTCACAGCCAGGATGGAACTGAATCTTCAGCTGTACAGACAGCTAGAGGAACTGAAATTTGCCAACAATGAGAGCTACTTTTCCCCAGAACCTCCAGAACAGAACTCAGCCCACTGACTCCCTGATTTCAGTCTTACAATACTTTGGGCAGCAAGCCCTGCCTTGCCAAGCTGGACTTCTGATTTACACAACTCTGAGCCAATAAATGGGTGGTGTTTTAAGTTGTTAGGTTTTGATCATCTGCTATGTAGCAAGAGGAGACTAATACACCAGTGGAATCTCCTGCAAGGTTTTCTGAGTTAAATTTCTCTTCTACTAGTGCATCACTAGTATTTTAGAAAGACCCTGGGTTATATAGAAAAAGGAAGAGGAGCCATTTTAGTCTCTATGATCAGCAGTTTATACTACATCTATGGAGAAGACAAGATGATGTTCCTCCACCAATTGTCATCATGAGCTGTTAATATCTATCAGTGTCTCTCATAGTAGCTAAATATATTGGCCTCGGAGTTAGTCCCACCAGGATCCAAATCCTGGTCCAGACACTTACTAGCTGTGTAGACTTGGGAAAATCATTTAGCTTCTATTTTCTTGTCTATAAAAATGAAGTTGCCAGTGAAAAATTAAGTAAAATTATGTATGTTAAAGAGCCTAACATATATTAGTTGCACAATAAATGCTAATTTCCTTTCTTTACTAAATAACTTCTCCTTCTTCTCCTTCTCTTCTCTTCTCTTCCCTTCCCTTCCCTTCCCCTCCCCTCCCTTCCCCTCCCCTCCACTCCCCCCTCCCCACCCCTTCCCTTCTCTTACAGATAACTTCTAATACTTTACCTGCCCTACTTTTTTGTTTTATTGCTTTTCTGTCATCTCATGTGTTAGGATTTTATATGGTAAGAGATAGACCACATATACTGAAAGGTACTGAAAAATAAGCTCTTAGGGGAAATGCTCCTATGTACAAGATAGGCCCATTAAGATTTACCTTAATCTGAAATGAAAAGAGATTTTGTTAGAATAAATTTGTAAGAGTAAAATTTCAGCAGCAAATGAGGTGAAAGGGGCTATAGCCAAGATTTTACAGGGAAGGTGGTGCTGCTGATTTCTAGAACCTTCCGGATGGGAAAGAGGGTGGGAAACAGTAATCCCACAGATACAAGCACATCACACCTAGGACTTCTAGAGTGACCGTATCTTCTTCCAGGTTCTGGCCTTGCTCAGATGGGGCACTAACTTCACAGCGGTATTTCCCAGCATCAGTTCTTGTAACATTTTTGATCCGTATACTGAAATCTATCATCTCGGCTCGGTCTTTAAAATCACCTTTTAGGAAAAGAAGAAAATGATGTTAATAAGAATGCAGGCTGAGTGAAACCCTGCTATTGGGGGGGCGGGTGGGAAAAAAAAAGAATGCAAATAACTTTCTACATACTACCTTCCTCAAATCACTTCATTCAGTGACCAAAGGATTTATTTTCCTATTAGTAAACTCAGTTTAAAAACTCAAAAAGGGGGGCACCTGGGTGGCTCAGCGGGTTAAGGCCGCTGCCTACGGCTCAGGTCATGATCCCGGGGTTGTGGGATTGAGCCTCGCATCGGGCTCTCTGCTCTGCGGACAGCCTGCTTCCTCCTCTCTCTCTCTGCCTCTCTGCCTACTTGTGATCTCTGTCTATCAAATAAATAAATAAAATCTTTAAAAAAAAAACAAACAAAACTCAAAAAGGACTCTTAAGTACAGGAAACAGAGGGTTGCTGGAGGGGAGGTGGGTGGGGGGATGGGGTAACTGGGTGACGGGCATTAAGAAGGGCACATGATGTGATGAGCACTGGGTGTTACACAGACTGATGAATTACTGACCTCTACATCTGAAACTAATAATGTATATACATTGGCTAATTGAATTTAAATAAAAAACATAAAAACTCAAAACATTGTAGGCAAATGTGACTATTTTCAAATTTCCTTTTTTTTAAGAATGACATACAGTTCACAAAAGAATATGCAGTTCAGTATTCTCATATTTTAGAGGATTCAACTGTCATTCCTTCCTCAGGCCCTTTCTAATATGCTTATACAAACATTCCCACATTCAGAAGACACTGCAGACTCTAATAGAGTTCAATTACCTAGAACAGTAAATTTACATCCAGTGGCCCACATCAGACTGCCACAAAAGACAAGGTGAAGGGGTCTTAAAAACACTCTTTTGATTAGTTTTTTTGGTACAGGATGAAGATAGCATTTTGTATAACATTCAGGTGCTAGACTGGCAATAGTAGAAAATTCAAGCAAAGAAGAGTAGAAAATTCAAAGCAAAGAAACAGTAGAAAATTCAAGCAAAAATCCCTGAGGACCGCAGCAGTCCTATCTCGAAAGATGAGAACAAGGGGGGTATTTTAAATTCTTTATGGACTTTGAACATTTGTTCACGTGTTTAATTCTTTAAAATTAAAGTAATGCATAGCATTCTAAAATAATAACACGCTTCTTACACTTGCTGAATTATATTCCCAACTTTTACAATGTTTATAATGGGAAATTTCAAGCACACAAAAAATTATGGAGTATTCTAAAATAAATCTCATCACGCAGTGACAACAGTAATCCATACACAGCCTTCCTATTCTGTCCGCACCTCTAAATACTGAATTATTTGGAGGCAAATCCCAGACATCATAGCATTTTATCCATTATTAAAAATATTTTAAAAGCTCATTATATATCCAATAAGAAAAACAGCAAGTGGAAAGAAATGTATAACAAAGAATTAAAATAAAGCATTGTTAACAGTAGTTGTATTTACCTTCCCCACCATAAGTCTAAGTCTTGACTCCGTAGGCTTCTTAGTAATGGCCTAGCTTTCTAGATGGTGATGTGGAGATAGGGTAAAATTATTACCACCAAGCAGTGACCCTCCATCTCACTTCCACATCAGCTCTTCTCTCAAGACTCTCAAAAGTCTAATCTACTGGGCCAGCCAGAACCAGTTCATTTTACATCTTTCAGGGCTGAGCTGAGATATGAAGGGTCCAGGGTCTCCATGGAGTTCACCTTCTTCTGTTCCCTGTTTTGTTTTCATGGTGATTGTGTTCTAGGTCTCAGTCATTGTTGGTTTCATCTCACACTTAAAAATACATTCTCTTTCACCATACACAAAAATAAACTCAAAATAGATTAAAGGTCTAAATATGAGACCTGAAACCATAAAAATCCTTGAAGAGAGCAGAGGTTCTCTCTGACATTGGCTGTAACAAGTTTTCTAGATAAGTCTTTTTTTTTTTTCCAATGCTCCAAGATTCATTGTTTTTGCACCACATCCAGTTTGCCATACAGTACGTGTCCTCAATACCCACCACCAGGCTCACCCATGCCCCCATCCCTCCCCTATTTCACTCAGCATAATATTCTCCAGTCCCATTCATGTTGATAGAAAAGTTGGGTATTCACCCTTTCTGACGGAGGCATAATACTCCATAGTATATATGGACCACATCTTCTTTATCCATTTGTCTGTTGAAGGGCATCTTGGCTCTTTCCACAGTTTGGTGATTGTGGCTATTGCTGCTATGAACATTGGGGTATGTATGTCCCTTCTTTTCACTATATCTGTATCTTTGGGGTAAATACCCAGTAGTGCAATTTCAGGGTATAGGGAAGCTCTATTTTTTATTTTTTGAGGAATCTCCACACTGTTTTCCAAAGTGGCTGCACCAACTTGCATTCCCACCGACAGTGTAAGAGGGTTCCCCTTTCTCCACATCCTCTGCAACATTTGTTTTTTCCTGTCTTGTTAATCTTTGCCATTCAAACTGGTATAAGGTGGTATCTCAATGTGGTTTTTATTTGAATTTCCTTGATGGCTAATGATGATGAACATTTCTTTATGTGTCTGCTAGCCATTTGTATGTCTTCATTGGAGAAGTGTCTCCAATGTCATCTGTCCATTTTTTGACATGATTATCTGGTTTTTGGGTATTGAGTTTGAGGAGTTCTTTATAGATCTTGGATATCAGCCCTTTGTCGGTAGTGTCATTTGTGAATATCTTCTCCCATTCTGTGCATTGCTTCTTTGTTTTGTTTGTTTGTTTGTTTGTTCTTCTTTGTTTTGTTTGTTCTTCTTTGTTTCTGCTGTGCAGAAGCTTTTGATCTTGATGAAGTCCCAAAGGTTCATTTTCACTTTCGTTTCCTTTGCCTTTGGAGACATGTCTTGAATAGATAGGTCTTCTGAGGCAAGGGAAATAAAAGCAAAAATAAACTACTGGGACTATACCAAAATAAAAAGTTTCTGCACAGTGAAGGAAACAACCAAAACTAAAAGGGAAACTATGGAATGCAAGAAGATATTTGCAAATGATACATCTGATAAAGGGTTAGTATTCAAAATATATAAAGAACTGAATCAACTCAATTACCAAAAAACAAGTAGTCCAATTAAAAAATGGGCAGAAGACATGAACAGACATTTCTCCAAAGAAGACAGACAAATGTCCAACAGACACATGAAAAGATGCTCAACGTCACTCATCATCAGGGAAATACAAATCAAAA
Source organism: Taxidea taxus jeffersonii (assembly GCA_003697995.1). NCBI lineage: Eukaryota > Metazoa > Chordata > Mammalia > Carnivora > Mustelidae > Taxidea > Taxidea taxus. Next base: position 5,587 of record RCUC01129045.1, on the reverse strand, counting down.
CTACAGTGAGATATCATCTCACACCTGTCAGAATGGCTAACACCAAAAACACAAGAAAGAACAGGTACTAGTGAGGATGAAGAGAAAAAAGAACCCTTGTGCACTGTGGGAATGCAAACTGGTACAGCTACTATGGAAAACAGTATGGAATTTCCTCAAAAAATTAAAAAACAGAACTATCTATAATTCAGGAATTGCACAACTGGGTACTTACCCAAAAGATATAAAAACACTAATTCAAAGAGATACATGCACCCCTATGTTTATTGCAGCATTATTTACAATAGCTAAATTATGAGAGCAGCCCAGTGTCCATTGGTAGATGAATGGCTAAAGAAGATGTGGTAGATCTATATATAATGGAATGTTACTCAGCTTTAAAAAGTATGAAATCTTGCCATTTGCAACAACATGGATAGAGCTAGAGGGTATTATACTAAGCAAAATAAGCCAGTCAGAGAAAGAAAAATACCATATGATCTCACTCATATGTGGAAGTTAAGAAAGAAAACAAGTGAGCAAAGGGGAAAAGAGAGAGAGAGAGAGAGAGAAACCAGGAAGTAGACTCAATATAGAGAACGAACTGATGGTTACCAGAGGGAAGATAGGTAGGGGAATGGGGGATATAGGGGATGGGGATTAAGAGTACACTTATCATGATGAAAATAAAACAAAACAAAATAAAATGATTTAAAAAACCAATATTCTCAATAATTAGTCCTGTCCTGTTCTTACCTGTAAACTAAAGAACTCAGGCTATACTTGGTGTTCTCCTGTTTTCACCTCATCAAGTCTATAGCTTCTTACCTTGAAGAGCCTGTTGGTAGTATACAAAGGAGACACTCCGGCCCAGTTTCTTCCACTCTAATCTGGAGGAAATAGTCTTCTTTGGGTATTTACAGGCTAAAATAACCTCTAGGAACAACAACAAAAATACTTGTTTTCTAATTGTCCCTATGAATTTATATTTTACTTAAGTAAATTTTTAAACAGCATTAAGGTATTCCTTTATAATTTAATTCATTCATTCATTCATAAATTGCCTCAATGAGCACCATGATGACTTATCCCAAAGATGAACCAAAAGCATTAGAGCTCTTCTCCATAACAACTGCATGACACTAGACTACTGACCATAGTTCTTGAGCCTCAGTTGCCATCTGTGAAATAAGACAGTATGTCACAGAGTTGTAGTGAGTCTTCAAATACAGTAATACATGCAGAGTGCACATGCCTGGACATGGTAAGTAATTGAAAAATGGCAGTTATGATCAATTATTTATCATTTATCTTACTATTCCCAGCCTCAGTCATCAGGGAGTTTATAGCTTGAGAGAAGAGACTAGTAAGATCATGTAATTTTATTCCACTGTGATAAGTGCCATGAGTGCCATGGAGGTAAACGGAGAAAGGCACTCAATGCAGCCTGTGGGATCCACAAACATTCCATCAACATGCTGTGTCTTCACTCAGACCCATTCTTTGATAATCCCCTTTATGGCTATATTGATACAAACCTGGTATGATCTTCTATTAAATCATGAATCCCTACTTCTTATCTCTATCCAGATAAATTTTGAGAAGAATTAATCTTGGTATCACATTTAACTGCCTCACTGTAACTCATTTAAAACACTTTATTGCAGGAAATTTACTATATTTACGTCATTAAAAATTCCTGGAACCTGCGAAGGAACCCCTCTTTTAAATGTCCAAACAAGACGACTAGCCTTGGTGGGGGCTGGGGGGGGGAGCCCAGCACTTACCTACCAGCTGCTTTGAGTTGACAAAAGGAAACCTCTGGTTGTAAATATTTTTAAAGTACTTTTCAGTCACGCTCCCTAGAGTATCACCTTCATAGTTCCGAGAATTTTTTTCCTCACAATGCATACAGTTTGACCCCAAAAGCATACATCTTTGACTAGAGGAGAAATTATGTTCAAATCCTTTCCATACCTCTGGTTTTGAGGTAGCAGATTTAATGCCATTAAAAAAAATTCAGGATATTACATGATATGGTAGATTAGAGAGCAATACTTTTATTATCCCAGGTTTTATTAATATACACATAGATATGGACAAAAAGCTTATAGAAATATGTATGAAAATATGAACCCAGGGATGATTTCTATGTGATAGAATTATGGGGTTCCTCTCTGTTACATGTAGTTTCTAATTTTCCTTTTAGTTCCAAACATATTGCTATCAATAGAGAAGTAGAACACAAGGTAATGGAAAACAGAAAATAGGACAGAGAAAAGAAAGGCAAGGGAAAGAAAAAAGAAAACACAACATTGTTTTCAAGGGTGCCTAAAGTTTTTAGAGCAGGTTTTACATGACAAAGAGACACCATTTTACAGGCATGTTTACAATTATGCTACAAAGACAAACGTGTGCTGAGGGACTTGTCTGAGGAAACACGGTTCTCTCTGTTGATTAAGGAGAATGGGTGGTGACTTTCCGGAGTCTTGAGTCTGAGATAGGTTTCCTTCCCGTATTTTGTTGAGTTTCCAACAATTAAACACACACCCACACTCCTTTTTAGCCACAGGCTCAAGTCTTAAGAATAAATTTGTATTCAGTCACATTGTTTCATATATTTAATTACACACACGGACACACACACACACAGACACACACACACACACACACACACATGCATGGCCTTTTTCACCAGGAAGATTTGACTTTTGTCCTCATGGCTCTCTGGAAAACCTCTGCACAAATTATATTCAAAAACAAAACCAGGGTGCCTAGGTGGCTCAGTGGGTTAAAGCCGCTGCCTTCGGCTCAGGTCATGATCCCAGGATTGTGGGATCGAGCCCCGCATAGGGCTCTCTGCTCTGCGGACAGCCTGCTTCCTCCTCTCTCTCTCTGCCTGCCTCCCCAACTACTTGTGATCTCTGTCTGTCAAATAAATAAATACAATCTTTAAACAAAACAAAACCAATGGTTTTCCCAAATGCAATGACACCGCTCCCCCGCCTCACTCACAGCGACCATTGAAGATGTGAAGTGATAGTATAAGTCATCCTCAAACGTTGAGTACTTATGGTGTGTCGAGCATTGTTCCTGAGCTATAACAGTGAGCAAAACAAAGATCCCTGTTCTTTCAGCTCTCACACTTTGCAGGGGGAGTCAGGCACACAAGAAATATCATTGGGGCGCCTGGGTGGCTCAGTGGGTTAAGCTTCTGCCTTCGGCTCAGGTCATGATCTCAGGGTCCTGGGATCGATCCCCGAGTCGGGCTCTCTGCAAAGCGGGGAGCCTGCTTCCATCTCTCTCTCTGCCTGCCTCTCTGCCTACTGGTGATCTCTCTCTGTGTGTCAAATAAATAAATAAAATCTTAAAAAAAACTGTTTAAAAGAAATATCAGAAAGTGAATTAAATGCTACATTGGGAGGTAATGAGTGCTCTATCTACTCTGCTTAGTAGAACAGGAGTATTAGTGTGCAATTACAAAACACCTGAGTGGTCAGAGTTCAACTCATTTAGAGAGTGACCCATTTGACTAAAGACTGAAAAAAACAAATTAGGACCCCTAGAATGTGAGAACACATTTCCTAGAATTCGAAGTTGGAATTCACCATGTATTTCTTTGGGACACTCTAAGTAAGGCTATAGTCAGTGCCTTGATCCGAAGGTGCCAACACCGTGACCCCCGTAACTGGGGGTAAGTCAGCCGGAATCACAGGGTCAACATCCGAGGACAAAGAACCAGATGAACTGAGAAGCTAACCACCATGGACTCTCCTCTCTATTTTCAGTTAAAATGCAATATTCAGGGATGCCTGGGTGGCTCAGTTGGTTAAGCGGCTGCCTTCAGCTCAGGTCATGATCCCAGCGTCCTGGGATCGAGTCCCACATCGGGCTCCTTGATCGGCAGGGAGCCTGCTTCTCCCTCTGCCTCTGCCTGCCTCTCTGTCTGCCTGTGCTCGCTCCTGCGCTCTCTCTCTGACAAATAAATAAATAAATAAAAATCTTAAAAAAAAAAAAAAAGGAACTTTTAAAAAATAAATAAATAAATAAAATGGAATATTCACAACAGCATAATCTTGTATGCAGCCCTTAGGATTATTATAGCATAAGGTTGTAGTTTAAGGCACGGCCTTTTGGAGTCAGACCTCCGCCATACATTATGTGTGTGCTGTTCGGGAAATTTCTAACTGTTTTTGAACATTATGCTCACATTTATTTGTTTTTAAAGATTTTATTTATTTTGAAAGAGAGAGGGGGAAAGAGAGAGAGGGAGAGAGCATGAACAGGGTGCCCGATGAGGGGGGGCTCAATCCCAGGACTCCGGGATCATGACCTGAGCCGAGGTCAAACGCTTGACCAACTGAGCGACCCAGGCATCCCTATACGCACATTTGTAAAAAGAAAGAAAATAACAATACTCATCTCATGAAGCCATTGTGAAGTTTAAGTGGGAATACATTATTAATACACTTGGGTGTATGTGGTACTTCGTACATAGTGTGTTCCATCAATGGTTATTATTGCTTTCACCCCTGAGAAACTTCTTTTAGTTGTAGTTGTAAGTACGCCTTGACATGATAGAAATCCTCGCTTTCTACAACCCAGATTTACCTAAGAATCACTCAAATTTGAGCTAAAACGTGTACCTTTGAGACAGCAGAATAGGATACAGACATAACTCCTATTTTCTCAAAACAAGGCATACTAAAGCATAAAAATGAATCAAGTTTTTTGTTAAGATGATCATTTCATTCCCAAAAATATGTTTCCTTTGGGTCAAGGAAAGATGATTCTTTCCTATGTTTATGTTCTATGTTTAGAAAAAGCATATTAGCAGTAATATTTTCATGTAGCAAAACAGTCATTTTCGGAATCGCATCGCTAGAAATCACTGTGAATTTTAATTTTTCTCGGATTCTGTACTGCTAATTATCTTCTGATTTTATTCTCTGTGCTCAAGTTAAAAATCATCAGAATCTTATGTTAATGCAAAAATAGAATTGCTACAACCAACACCGCTCTGAAAAATTACCAAGAAATTACTTCTGTGAAGAAAAGCATGCTATTAAACTGATTCATAGCTCACAGTGTTGGACATTCTGCATAGAGGCTGCTCATATAATTTATAAGCCTAGCAAAGCTGCTCTCACTTCGGTCTCATTCTGTTCTTGGCACCACTATGGGAAGTGATACAAAACAGCAGTACTGCAAAGAAGGAATTAATTCATGATTTGTTGACATCAGAGAGACAAGAGACAAAAAAATGAAATGAATGAGGTGGAACATACCTATACGTATACACAAATCACAAGATATTTTAGACTTTAACTAAAATCAAGCCACTGCATGAAATATGCTACAGCTAAAAATGTGGAAGAAGATAGAAATTTATTTTTGCTTTAAGGAGAGCCAAGTTGGAACAACTGGGGCACATATAAAATAGAATCAGAATATAAATCTTTTTCTTTCAAACTTTTTTTATTCTATTTGAGAGAGACACAGAGACAGAGAGCATGTGAGTGGGGGAAGGGGCAGAGGGAGAGAAGCAGACTCCCACTGAGGGTAGAGCCCCCCGGCCAGTGTGGGGCTCTATCTCAGGAACCTAAAA